>NNCF01131358.1:17286-113877 GCA_002313205.1 Laupala kohalensis | reverse complement strand
AAATACTTTATATATTCTACATACTTAACTCACTCCTTATTTATAATGTTAGTATCGATATTCAGTATTATTTATTGATTTCCAGAGCAGGGAACGAACATTGTCATTTAGAAACATTCTTCGCGGGTATATAACTTTTTACGAAGCAACATGGATGTTACATTTGTGAAGATAAACGTATTAGGCAGACATTCAGTATAATATTTACAGTAAATTTAAATCGAGCGAGGCAGTTAACAAGGTCGTATTTAGTTTTATATGTTAAGTTATTGTAACTTGTAGTTCCCCGTATTCCTGATTCAGTGTCATATTCTAAGGACTAGTTATTTTAAATCTAGAAATCTTTTCCAATTAACGTAACATTTTGCCGTCAATTCAACAGAGAATTTCATATTTTCAGAAAGTATTCAACAAATACTTCGTGATATAAAATTTTCACCATCGTATTTTAATCAATATCTAAGGTATATGAAAAAAATATTTTTATGCGAATACCTTATAGTGTACAGGATATGACCACATGTCTTATATAAATCTTATATTTTTATTCTAATAATAGTCTACAGAAAAAATTCACTAGCTAATTAAATAAATAATTAACCAGTTGATGAAAGTAGAACATTCTATTGCGTCTGAAACAGGATATATTGAAGTTGAAACGTGTTTCAGAATTCACATGTGCATAACATCACGAAATGATAGATAATTATCACAATTAATATCTGCTATATTGCGTGTGGTAGAGTTAATGTGGTAGGCAAGTTAATGAATGGGGAAGATCTGTAACCAATAAACCTCGCAAATGATCGTTAAGGTTCAATGAGCCAACATGCACTAATTACTACCCAACGTTAAACAGTAATAAGGTTTACGCATCATATATAATATAAAAAGTCAATACAATTATCAAGTCAATCTCAAGCCAAATACGAAGTGTAGAGTGCAGTACCCACTTATTCTCATACAGATTGTTGGAAAAATGCATAGAATATACTATATTATCCTTAACTTTGGGAAAACTGTCTATTTTGTTACGTAATTCAGTGAATGCGGATTACGGGTGGTACGAAATTAATTCATTATGATTCATAAATTCTGATTCACTGGTACTCATTATAAGTTTGAAAAGAAGTTTGTACTCTAATGTACCTCTATTTATAAGAATCTTTTTTCTGTAACGATGTTTTAAGACTTATTTGAAATGTATGGAATCATTATTAATCTAATATATATCAAATAATCTAACTAAAAGTTATGTTTATTTCAAATTACGACAATTTAGTGACATTAGTTATAAATTAAAGAATACAAATGTGTTTTAAATGAAGTTGTACGCAAATAATACAACGTAATGATTTCAATTTTTATGTTTTGAGTTTATATTTATATTTAATATCATGTCCAATTGTTCCGTTAACTTTTATTGTTACAATTTGTTTACTGCTGATGATGATTCCATTTCCGAGTTAAAACATAGTGTTTCAATAAAAACACTAAATAAAAGAGAACGTCTACTAAATATTGTGAGTTATAATGTATTTATTAGTAAACAATTTCAGAACGTTTTTATAACAATCTATGTATTTCTCACAAATAACTGCATAATCTAATAATAAAACTATTTCCTTCGAGAACTTTTTCAGTTTTCTTGAATAACTGTTTCCCGCGAAGAATGTCGAACTCCATTTATAGGAATCATCATGAGTAGAGATTAAAAAACAGAAATCATTGAATTTCTCTCTTTCCGGTTATTTTACATAGTTTTTATGTACTATTATGATGATATACATTCGTATAATACACTACTTGCCCATTTTTTAAACAGATTACTTTATATAACTATGAATGTTAAAATTAAATACTCAATACTCATGAATTGTTTGTGTATTCAACAACGCACCAAGAACTATCGTCATTACCTGAAACAATAAAAAAAAACTACACCATACTCTTCCCGACCCATGAAAATCCTCACCAAAGACATGAAAAGCGAAAGAGTAACCAAGAACCGTGGTGACGTCAGTAATTAACTCCAGTATTCTATTTGAACGAGTGCTTGCGAAGCGGCGGTAAATTAGCGATCCGCAGAGTGGAATGGCAAGCAGAGCATAATTCATATTTAGTGGGTTCCCGTCGTATCACCAGATTCACCACTGCTCTATGGGTGACTTTGAAGACCAACACGGACGCTGTCAGGATCTAATTATTCCCGTAGTATATGCGAAAAAGAACACATTTTGTGTGGTATTCTTTTTAAGTGTGATTAATGAAAAATGAGGCAGAGCAAGTGAAAACGCAAAGTGCCGAAAATTATGCTAAGATATTTTATAAATTCCTTAATTTGTCAACCTAATGAAAAATCAAAACTCTTTATTGCAAACTTCATTCCTTGAGATTGTACACCAATGAACATGAAAATATAGGTGCTCCTCCTGAACAGAAACAGATACCGGGATTGTTATTTGCGGACGATCTTGTTCTATTCTCCACAACATCGTTGGGACTTCAGATAGATCTTGATACGTTGGAGCTGTTCTGTGATAAAATGTCTTTACATATAAACATACATAAAACCAAAGTCATGGTATTTAAAAACGGATGGATGTTTAGTAAAAATGAAGTTTTGGAATTACAAACGTCAACCTCTCGAGAAAGTTAAAGATTACACTTATATAGCTGTCAAAGTAAGCATGAACGTAACCTGGTCAAGACATATACAAAAATCGAAACAAAAAGGCATGTATGTTCTAAATGAAATTCAAAGAAGTAATGGTACCATCCCTGACATCGATCCTAGGATTGTAGTAACAATGTACTCAGGTTACGTTTGGTTTCTACTTGGAGGATGGAAATTAAGGAAATTGAGTGGGGATCGAAATTCGCAATGCCCTTTAAGACTGGATCGACATTCTTCTAAATTGCGTTAACACTGAAATAGGTACAAGAAAATGATTTCTTGGGGGGGGGGAATACAATCGCAAAAAAAGAAATTACATTCTAGCTTTTGAAATAATGCGAGATAATATAATCTCCGTTACTTTACTCCTTGGCAAGTTTCTGAGTATGGTTCGAAAAAAGAGAGAGGCGTAACTGATGAAGGAGATTGACCAGAATGAACACACTTAATTTAAATATGTTTAAATTATTATTGTTATTATTATTATTATAAGTTATAGAATTAGTAGTAATATTAGTATTCTATTTTAGTCTGTTTTCATTGATTTAAAAATGTGTACATGTGCTGATTTTGGTCTATGTACGTATATATAGGTAAATATGTAAACAAGATTTATTTGGGTATGTTGGTATGTATGCATATGTTATTTGCCCTGTAGATAAGTATGAATTCTTTCTATGAATTTATTTGATTCTGCCGCCGAATTTTTTTGTTCTGTTACAGGCTTCCAGTTACCAACCAGATTCTTCTTTTTATGCTTAGCGCGCTTGCCCTAACCGTTGGTTTTCCGTGGTTCCCAAAGGTGCTCAATGAACGAAACAGTCATTTATGTGTATATAACAATAGCTGAGATTAAAAATTAAAATTAGTATTAAAAATAGCCATGACAGTATAAAACTTTTCTTATTATACTTATTAACACTTATTCATTTCTTTATCCGCTACTGATATCATTTACCTACCAAATAATCGAAATATTTTAATACCTCTATTTTTAGTTACTGTTCAGTTGTACAGTTCATTGAGACTGAATACTTGGGTATAGTATGCATAGCCCACGGTATATTTTAGGGCCTCTCTAAGGCGCACGGTCCCTAAGCCCCTCTCTATATATTGTATATTTTTTGTTAAAATAAAGCCCTTTTGAATTTTAATATAAGCGTCTTTATTCATATACTCTTGACATTTAGAAAACAAGAAAATTAAATAAATATATTGTTTCAACCGTACGCACAAAAAATGTTTCAACCATCCTCAACCCCTCCTTTAGATAAAAACAGTACATAGTCATGTTGGCAATAATGACACATTAAAACTAGTCATAATGTCGTATTCTACAAGTTTCATTTCAAACACAAAAACACTCTCAATATTTTTCCTTGAATAGAAACCATAACAATCGGAAAAATCTCCAAACAAAAATACTTATGATTATCAAAACACAAAAGGGCCTCCCATAAACAACTGGAACGCGCGGTGAGCGTTGCAACACTGAAGTTCGTATTCGGACCTGTTCTCCACTTCGTTCGCACCTTGGACTCCGTCACCCCACCACATACGGTTTGCGAGATATTTGTTTTAGTTCCAACCGTTTTTTGTTTCTACCGTACCCAGTCTCCCCTACGAACTACAAATATATTTTGCAGTGTATCTAATGTGATACTGCCACCTTACATAGCGCGGGCCTCCACTTGTCTTCGGTGCCCTCGCGTTGTGGAAACCACGAGGGGAAAGCTTGCAGCTCGGAACAGCGGAAGCTCGCATGGTTGACCTTCCCCTCCGCATCGCCGTCTACATCAGTCACTTTTCCCTTCGCGCGGTCCACTTTTAAGAAAGGGAAAGTGCACCGTTCGTCAGGAGTTCTGCAGCTGCACGCACCTACAAGCAATCAACTGGATACTTCGGATACTGCTACGACGACTTCGCTTACATCACCGGACTACGCTACCTGGATATCGGTTGACATGGAAACGGCATCTGGACGTCTACTGGCTAATCGGTGAACTGGCTTTGTTAACGGATTACGAATTTGGACCCTGTAAGCGGTCGAATAAAGCTAGTATTTGATCTTAACAAAATTACATTTGTTATAACGTGTTGATTCCTATACCATATACAACATATTTCATCAAATCACAAGTTTTATTTCTTCAATTTGATGTCTGCATTTAAAATTTTTGCTTTTTTGTAATCTTGGTAACAACATTTTCTCAGTGGTTAAATTATTTTGATAATATGACGTGTTTATTAAAAATAATATTACTTGGCGACTTCAAGAATCTGGTAACACTAATAACTGAATCATCGAATAAAATCTTAAAAACCAATACTGGATGATGAACATGCACATCCTCATCATTTCCATTTTTCAATCTATATAAAAGCGAAATATCACTCACGTACTGACGGACTAACTGAGTGACTGATTTTTTTTACTGGCTAATCACGAAATCTCAGAAACAACAAAGCCTACAAACTTGAAATTTGACCCCCCCCCCACCCAGGGGACTTACATCTAGTAAGTACGTGTTTGGTAAACACGGGGCCCCGAGCTGAGTCTGTTTTGCTTCCACTTACTTGTGGTAGACTCCTTCCTTTCTCTTTTCTGAGCTTCCTTGGTCACCTCTTGTTCTTTTGGATCCCGACGCTATTAAGGCTATGGTATCTTTCGTTTTCCTCATTCCTCTCATTTTTTGTCCCCCCTTATTCTTTGTCCCCCCTTATGTTATGTACCTCCTTCATTTTAGCTCCCCCTCGATTTGATGTGTTTTGTGAGATATGTTTTGGTGTGTTGTAGATCTAGAGGGTTTTTAGTGGGTAGGGTTGAATTATTCGACGAGTCCCACACGCGGAGAGAGTCATGTTGGATCTCCGTAGTGCGTAACTGCATTTTCCCTACCTGTACAAGTTTTTAGGGCTCCAATGACCTTTGATGTCAACGCCCCACAAAAAAAATATTGAAATTTGGCAGGGTGTAGATTTCTATTAGCAAAGGACTTTACGGAACTCTACCCCTGAGAAGGTGAACTGTGGGTTGAAATGTATTATATGTGTATCTCATCATAACTCTTGAGTGTCTGGAACAATTTCAACCTAACTTTATACACAGCTAACATACTATGAGATCTAACAATAAACACTGTGGGAGTAAAATATCCCTGGCACCCCTTGGAAAAAGGGCGACGTAAAATATAATGGGAAAATCCTAAAACATATTTAAAACAATAGTTATCAGTGCCGTTGAGATGAATAAAGACGTCCCAAATGCTTTGTAAGTTCACAATTAGTCCAAACTAAAGATATTAAACCCCTAAATTTCTTGGGGTAGGGGTGGGAACCGGTGGCGGGTTAAAATTGTCAAAAACGTCCGATATTGGTGTTGAATACATTAGCTTTGCGGCCTCAGAAGAGAAGTATCACTCAATGCTACTTAAGTCCACAATCACCCCCTATGAGGGAATGTATTCCATTTGTTTAAGGGATAGAATGTAAAAATAATTAAAAATGTCATATTAGTGTTGAGATCGTAAATTTAAGAGCCGCTGAAATTAGTAGTGACATTTGTGAAGACCCTCAAGTAAAAAATCAGCCCTTATACACACATTGCACCCCAATGGTCATATGTACATATTATATAAAATGTAGGATAAGAGTAAGGAGTTCACAGCATTTCTGAGTTGATTGTAGCATCCTATATTCATATGAAACCTATATTATATCCCATGGGAAATAAGACATTTCTAGTAACCCCTGAGAATGGGTTGTCATGTAAATAATCTTAAGGTACCAATATAAGTGTGGAGATCAAAGGTTGAGACGCCTCTGATATTATTAATGGTATTTCCGATGCTTATATTCACGATCAGGCCCATTAACCCCAGCACCTCAGGGAAGGGTATGGCATATAAAAATTATCGGAAATATTATCAGTAACGAGTTCAGAGTTTCGGTGTCGCTGAGATGAATGATGTCACCCCTATTAGAAAGAGTAAGGGATATACATATGACAGAATTCACGCGAGTAAAGCTGCGGGTTCTCAGCTAGTATGTGAATACAAGTAGGAAATGTCTTGTATATTTTCATGTTATTTCCCGATTTAATGAATCTGGTTACACTTGTAACAGGATCGTTAAATAAAATCTTAAAAACCCGTACTGGAAGATGAACATATACATCCTCATTATTTCCTTTTTTAAATATATTAATACAAGTTTAAAATATCTTGTATATTTTCCAATTATTTGTTGGGTTATTTTTCTTATAATGAATTTATTTCAATTAAATTGTGTATCAATTCCACATAAATACCTAAATCCAAGTTCAGTTATTATAATATTATATGTCTTAATTTGAAAGACTTGTGAAACTGATGTTCTAATAAACAAACGCAAGTCCTCTTGTTTTCCTTATTAACTGATACATGAGGATTTGCTTTAACGTCTGCTTAGTATAGGTATGTAATGTCACATGTGTAGTCAATCATTAATCAAAGCATATAAACAATGAAACTAAGATCAATTCTCTAATGCTTTGCTGTTATGAATCTGTGAGTGGAATATTTGTTCGACATTTCTAGAAGTTTAAAACAGAATGCGTTACAATGAAATGTCACACTGTACAACAGGATTCATTAATTTTGTAGTGATGTGTTAGTCAGAAGTGAGATAAAAAGGACAATATTTGAATGAAAATATTTATCATATAATACCTATATCAGTTTCATCGAATTTATTTGCTAATAGTCCTATTTTTTAAATAATTATTATAGTTAAAATATAATCGTGTTTATAATATTGAAGTTATTCAGTTGTTACCTTAGAAACTGCAAAGACACCGAAAACACAACAAGTCAAATGACATGTCACAATACACAGCATCGTAATATCTAGTGATATCTAAAAACTTTCATTCTATTATTATAACAGAGAAAAATTAACAAAGTTACATCTCTTGCCTTGATTTCCATTCTGACTCAAAATGGAAATTAACACTGGCTGTAAGTTTGTAAATTGAAAAAGTATTTATGGGTGTTTGCTTAAAGTACCATTTTAAAAATGAACTTTTGATTTTTTCCTTATAACTTTTATTTTATAAGAATATGTATAAAGAAATGAAATTTTTCGTTTGAAAGAAAAAAAATTAAACAACGATTTTTTCGTATTTCGTATGGTCAATACAGTTATATTACATTTTTGGGTGTGTTTAGAATAAATCGTAGAGTAGCAGTGCGTCCATATGACACACTGAGAGAGCATGGTTCAAATCTCACCTTATTTCAAGGAATTAGTCGTCATGAATATCGCAAGTCAGTGGTAGATTTTTGTACGGTACTTTCGTTCTCCTAACACCATCCTACTTCTGGGAATCCCCAAACATAAACATACCATAGGGAATGGTACATTCACCAAGCCGTGTGAGAAAGAAAAAAAACCCCTTATTTTGTTCTGAGTAAGTCTTCTATACACGAAAAACCTAAATTAGGAATATACACAATGTGAGAAATTGTCACACAAAACATACAAGCACTCTTAATAGGACTATTCAGAGACCGTGAAATTACTAAAAAACGACGCCAACAAAATTACAGTGACAGAACCAACGCGAACACCACCAAAGGAAAAATTAATTAAAAAACACGAGCGAAATAATCCTTCTATTAATGGTGTTGTAAAAAAAAGAAACAGCTACCTCTCTTTTTATTTTACCATTTTTACATTAACAATTACCCTCGAAAGTCTTTTTCTTCGACCTGAAGGTCTCTTTCGCAATTATGAAAATGACTTCGCCCAATCACTATCATGGCGACGCTAAATTCAAACTCAGCCTCACAAACCGCAGGAATGTTCATTAAGCGCTGTGTGAACGATCGCCTTGTTACCTTACTATCACGTTCTTAATAAGCTCGCAAGTTTCACACCTGTATGGTAGCCTACACCTTTTAATTGGTAATTACTGCCCTCAAAGGCGGGTGGAAATTTTGAGTGACATATGACGTGTTATACTGAAGGGTCACTGACATGTTATTCAAGAGGGGAAGCAAAATTTAGAGTATACTTGGAATTCACGTAAAAAATATGTGAGATAAGAGACGTATATAAAACAGAGCAAAAGTAATTTATGAAGCTGTAGATAATGCGCACGCCACATTGTGGTAGCGATACTAACAGTAACAAATCCGCCTGAGTTATCTAGTTTAATAAATGATTAAGATAAAGAGTTATGAGAAGGTGAATAAACTGAAAATAACGTTAAGATATAGAGAAAATTGAAAGAACTTTTGCAATGTTGTTCTTATAATTTAGATGTAAATGAAATTTGCAGTAAATTAAATAAAATTAAAGTATGAATATTCTATTATCGAAGATATTTAAATCATTGTGGGGATAGAAGATGCAGAGTCTCTGGATTTGTAACCCTTCTTCATTGATTGTGGCAGTATAGATACAAAGTTGTCGCTAGATACAAACAAAAAATTAGTAGGTAGTTAGTTGATAAAAATACACTTCTGGAATGAAATTAAAATTATTTCACTTTTTTTCAAGATGTTGAGAAAATGACAATTCAAAGGCGATCAATAACAATTTTATTCGCTGATAAAGTTACTCTAATAACACACTGTTCTTAACAACTAATAGTGCAGTCAGGGTGGTAATATGTCTAAGTTAAAAAATCTTAGTTAAGAGTTTCACTCTATCGCATACCCTCTATGGCAAGTGTTGACAAACCAATTATTCATCAATGTTTCGTCATATATTTTCTTGAATCATTATTAATACTATTGTTGTCATATTTAAAAGGACCGACGTACACGGAATGTTTTGCGGGACAGCAAGTATATGCAACACAGTTCAAAACTCTCAACCAATATGAATAAATAAAACTTATTGTAAAAATATGTGTTCACAACACATGGGGATTACGAACATAACGTATTAAAACAAACATTTCAAAAGAAAAGATGGAAACCTTCGACAATAAACATAAAAAATTTCAACACTGTGCCAACACACATATTTTTTATTTGGCTCCTCAAACAAAAATACATAGATGGAGATGTGTAAGAGACCATATATAAAATTTCCACGAAGTTTTCATGAGAATCATAATGAACTCTGAACAAACCAAAATATTATTTAAATATTATGACATTTCTAGAAAATAAAGTTAATTAGTTGACGTCATTAACCTATCAATTTGTAGGAGAAAGTTTAAAACACATTTCATTTTTCTATTGCTCATTCAGTAATTCTATATTGGTAAATTCACATGCATTTGAATGAAGAGTAAATGTGAACGAAAAGGTTTTGTGGTCGACGAAGCGTTGAAAAAAATCACGAAATAAGTGTAAGACTAAATAAGCAATAAATTATTTTAATTTTATTACTTTTGTCCCTGGACCCCGTAATGACTATTCCCGTAAATAGATCTCCACTTACTAGCTCGTTGAAGAACTATTACGATTTTGTGTTATATGGAAAAACAAGTACAATGTATCCTTATGGTAAACATGACTATTATTAACTCGATTATTTAAGATACGTCATCTTCGCATATAATCACTAGTTAAACACAGGTAGATAGATAGGAATGCAAAGGTCATCCAGCTATTGGAAAAAAGTATTAATACCCATTCATTGTTTGGAAAACTTTTGAGTACTCGAGATGCTGCTTCGAGATTTTCTAACAATTCGACAAGTATTAATTCTCTCTTGGACTTTATGTTAGTGCACAGTTTCATTTATAAAAGCAATAAATGGATATATCGGCAGCTAAAAAGATACCAATTGACGAAGTATCTAAGGGAAAACTACTCTTTCATATCTTTATCCGTTTAATATATTCGAGGTGAATATTCCTATTGAATCATCCTGTATAAAACATAATCAAATTTCAAAAGTTTGTTTACAGATTAAGGGACAGATATGAATCATACGAAAATTAAATGATTGTTCATGTTTACCTTAATGTCTATGCATAAATATCAGAACAGAAATATAAATGAATGAGAATTTAAAAAATCACCAAAAAATTCACCAAACATGTCTTTAGTTACTGTTTACCCTGAACCCATCTCATTATTTAAAATTCCCCAAACAGATTCAATACATTATTATTGCATTACCAATCAAAATGTAAAATGACTAAGTAGCAATAGGGAACTAGAATGAACTACCTTGAGATTCCTGATCTTGACCTAGTTTTACTCCAAAAAGGTTTTCCAGGACAATCCCATCTACTCCATTCCACAGCTTCTTTGTTGGCCAACGGCGTCTAGCCAATCGCGCAGGAATGTGTCCGCAAACATTTCACTTTATTTTTCGCCAGTCGCGTCGTTTCTCACGCAGACAAATAGAATAGAAAGAGAGAAACGGAGACACACAAAACATCCCAGAGCCAAATCTCTATTGATCATATGGATGGAGAGAAAGGCAAGGCACAATTTATGTTTTTACCGGAAAGCAAATGATACACAAAAATGTGAAATTTCAATAACAGCTTTTTACCAAATCTTGGTTATTCCCTATATCTTATTCCGGAAAAATCAAATTTTCCCCTGTTCATCAATTGTCAAAATTGTATTATTAAAAAAAATATTTTAGTGTGGTAACCTTCTGTTTTTCCACACAATTGATTATTCGATGAAATTATGAAAAATTTCCTTATTTAATCAGAAGCAACATCTCACAAATGTTGCTATTTAAATAACTTCAAAAACACGATTAAAATTGTAATTTTTTTGTGATAAAGAAAGTTAATGATTTTTATAACTAAGCTTAATAAATGGCTTAAATGGAAAATTAAGCTTAAATGGAAAACGGTCTACGGTCGCTAAGGCGGAAGAAGAACAGGCAGATTCCCAACAATTTAGAGGGTGGAAGAACCAACTGTGGAGCTTACAAAATCAGTTTTAAATCTGAGGAGCAGGCAACGCCTGCCCTCCCAACTAACTTCAACATAGTGCATGATGAAAACACCTACAGGAAAAACTACTCCACAGGGCAATCGGAAACGGAAATCCCCCATCGCCAACTGTGGTGCAATCACGCCTTTGGATTCTGGAGAACCTAGAACATCATGTAGGGTAGAGTTGGAGCTTCCCAGAACCACATCGCAGAAGATACGAACCAATCAAAAAATATCTGCTAGGCACGCTGAACATCAAAATTAAAACAGCTGATCAACGTTTTGGAACACAGGTACATCTGCATACAGGCGGCACAGGAAGCCACACAGTATGGAGCAGGGGAAGTGTCACCTTTCTCGAAGAAATGAAAGTGCAGGAGATCAAGACTACAGAGAAGATCCCGTACGATGAAGGGCGGAAGAACTACAGGGCTCTACACCCTGTATTTTCTACCAGTTACTCCAAAGTAGCCAAGACTCGAAAACTGATGAAAACTGTATCTGTTCAAGCCGATTTCACTGATAGGTCTACGACAACGTCGTGCACATGCCTATGTAAATGCGGAAAGAAAGATGTTTAAACCGTTCACCCTAAACCTAAAACTCCTACAACCCCGCGTCCAGCTACAAAGAAACCATCAAGTAGTGTACAACATACGACTGTAACAACGAAGACAGAGACGAAGACAAAGCAAGGTTCTACGGATAAGCCCCTGTGTTTTTAAAAACAACTACGCCCAAAAAGTCCCAAAGACGTAAAAAGAACGTCTCTGTGCTTTCTTCCTCCGAGTCAGAATGTGTATTGTCCGACGGTGACACGGAAATACACATTCACGAACCTGACCCCGGAGGTTCCAAACAGTAATGGCTTCCATACTTCAGTGGAACCTTAATGGCTATAGAACTCAACGTGAAGAGTTACAACTCTTAGCGCGTCGTAATCCGATATGTATTTGCCTACAAGAGACACACCTTTTACCAGAACACTCACCCTCTCTGCAAGGATACAGCAGTTCCAGATATGACAACACCACGGGAGATCGAGCGAGAGATGGAGTTACAGTGTTTGTTAGAAACACAATCCTCTGCTCAACTCAAATTCAGGCTATAGCAGTCAAAATTCAGAGCTTGCCAGATATAACCGAATGTTCAATATATCTTCCACCGACACGAGACTTCTCGGAGTCTTCCCTCAGGGATTTAATTCACTAGCACCCTCGACCGTTCCTCCTCCTTGGAGATTTCAACGCCCACAGTGCACTGTGGGGTTCCTCGAGCGATTGCCATAGCGGCCGCCTGCTGAATCGTCTCTTTTAGCAAAAAGATATATGCATAATGAACATCGGGGAGATGACCCACTTTGCATTTGCCACGGGGTCTTGGACAGCTATAGACTTGTCAATTTCCTCTCCTGAAGTTGCTGATATCTTTCAATGGAAGTTAGAAGATGAACTGCATTGTAGCGAGCATCATCCTATCTGGTTGTCCTTGCAGGAACGTGCGAATGTTCCTGAATGCAAGCCATGGAAATGTATTCTCAGTAAGGCTAATTGGACACTGCACCATTCTCTGTCTGTTTTCAGACAAACGGGTAGTACCCAAAAGAGGGTCGAGCATCTGACCCAGGTGATTCTACACGTTGCTTAAGAATCCATTCCGAAAACATCTATATTTCCGTGAAGACCTCATGTCTCCTGGTGGAACGACGCATGTCGATCTGCCATTCGGGCAAGGCGTAGAGCATTGCGGAAATTTAAGACTAGTCCATCTCCGAAAAACCTCGCCGCATATCGGATTGCTAAAGCAAAAGCGCGAAGAACTATCAAAGAATCCAGATCCACCTCCCGGAGAGTTTCTAAACACCTTTAAGAGAACATCATCGTCCACTAAAGTATGGGAGTCAATCCGAAATATATTTGGAAGGTATTCTCGAGTCCCAATATCCGGGCTCAATCATCAGGATCGGGTTCTCACCAACAACAGAGAAATGGAAACAGTGATGGCTAAATACTTTGCCGACCTAACGTCTATAGCAAACAGCGATCCTGATTTCGCGAGAAAAAGGGAAACCGCAGAGAGCACATCTTTTGACTTTCTTTCAACCCTACAACTCTTCCTTCTCTAAGTGGGAACTTGAGTCAGATCTAGCGACAGTCCTCGACACTGGCCCTGATTCAATTCATTATCAAATGCTGAGACAACACAGTCTCGTATCGAAAGAATACCTTCTAGATATCTTTAATATTTAATGGACCGAGGGAGTGTTCCCTAACTTCTGGATGGAAGCAACGCTTATCTCTTTACTAAAACCATGTATGGACAGAACAAACATCAGTAGTTATCGAAGCATTGCATTGACGATTTGCGTCGGTAAAACTCTGGAGAATTCCATTCCACCCTGGACAACTTACTTCTCCTGGAAACAGCAATTCAAGATGCTTTCGTCAGAAGACAACAATTCGTCGGAATATTCTTCTTTGAAATCGAGAAAGCTTATGGAACTACATGGCGTCATGGCATTTTAAACCAACTATACACCTGGGGATTTAGGGAACGTTTTCTTCTGATATTACTGTCCTTTTTGAGTCAGCATTCCTTCCGCTACTGAACTGGAAGAGACACCTCGGATCTGCTTCTTCAAAAGAAAGGTGTTCCTCAGGGGTCAGTCATGAGTGTGACTATATTCGTAGTGGCCATCAACAGCATAATGTCTGCTGTAAATAATCCTGTTCTACACTCTCTTTGTATCAATGACTTTGCTATCTTTTTTTCATAACAGTATCACTGCTGCGGAACGACAAATCTAACTCGTCCTCAATAGATTATACCGCTGGTTGAAAACGACAGGTTATCGTTTCTCTGCTGAGAAAATATACGGTGTTCTTTTCAGTAGAAGACCAAGCCTTCTGGCAGAAACTCACGTCGCCCTGGGGAACAATGTTCTAAAAATCTATCCTGTTATAAAATTCTTAGGTCTAATCTTTGATCAGAGACTGAATTGGATTGAACATCTGACTAACCTAAGAGTGAGAAAATTAAAATCTCCGAATTTATTGAATTGCCTTAGTATCAGCGAATGGGGCGCTGATCGCTCCAGTTTTATCGAGCATTCATAAGATCTCTGCTCGATTATGGCAGCGTTGTATATAGCTCTGCTCGTGCAAGCTATTTAAAGAAGTTGGATAGTGTCCTCCATGCTGGAATTCGACTTGTTACGGGAGCCTACCGCACTAGTCCTATTTCGAGCTGGTATACCGAGAGTGGAAAATCATCTCTTTACCTCCGGCGGCAACTCCTCATGCTACGACACTTTTGCCACGTGCTAACTTTACCCTACAACGCGGTTTTTCATCCATCCTCTTCTTTCATCCGTTTCTACAACAACAGACTGAGAGAAACCAAATCTTTTGGATATCGCTCAAACAAATTTTAGAAACCTTAAATATTCGCACACATAATGTTTTACACCTTGGTTTTAGTAAGTCTCCTCCTTGCGCTTTGCACAAGCCGAAGATTATATTCGATCTTCTGCATCATGACAAGAAGAACACTCCAGCTCCGATGTTGAGGGTATATTTTCACCTAATCCTCGACAAACATCGGGTCCATATTCCTGTGCTTACCGATAGGTCAAAGCTGGCTGATGGTGTCGGCTGCTCCGTTGTGTTTCCCTGCGAGACCTGTGGCTACCTTCTAGGCGAATAGTGCAGTGTTTACACTGCTGAGTGTTACGCCATATAGAGAGCATTGCGATCGACAAAGTGCTCCGTCGGATCATATTTTCTGATTTGTTCTGATTCGCTAAGTGCCCTTCAAGCAATCCAGAATATGTATCCAGCTGATAAGCTGATCCAGAACATCCAGGATGTGCTTTTCTCACTCCAATGTGATCTAATGTTTTGCTGGATTCCCGGACACGTTGGTATCAGAGGAAATGAGGAAGCAGACGTTTCCGCAAAGTCGGCATGCCTCAAATATTGCGTGGATTTTTCCACGATTCCAAAACGAGATTTTTTAAATTCCATCAAGTTGAGGATTCTGAGAGAATGGAACAATGACTGTTTAGCTGTTGAAAGGAATAAGATCCGACCTATCAAATCCTCTTTTAAGTCATGGAGCAGTTTCTGTAGGCCAGCTTGGCGCGACGAGGTCCTCCTGACCTGCCTGCGCATAGGACATTGTCCTATCACTCAAAGGTATCTCTTACTACTTGATGATGAACCCGTTTGTGAGGAGTGTAGCTGTTCTCTGACAGTGCGTCACCTACTAACTGATTTCAGAAGATACCCAAGTATACGGAGACAAATTGGTTTGAATGCAGATTTACACACAATTCTCGGAAATGAAACGGTTAATGTTAATAAAATATTGAATTTTATGAGAAGATCGGGGTTCCTACCACAAGTTCTCGGGAGTGTTTAAATTTGCATTCCTTTTTTCATTTTTACAGTCTTCTTTCTTTTCATCGTTCGTTTCTGTAATTCGAAAATATAATATTTAAAAATTGTTTTCCCTTTTTTTGTGATATAATGTATTTTTATTCTGTTTTCTTTTCTTTTCTTTCATCTTTGTATTTAGATATTTGTGGAATTCAGAAGGGTTCTTTAGTGGGTATGGTTGAAATATTCGGCGAGTCTCACACACGGGAAAGAGTCACTACGGCTCTTCTCTATGGTGCGAAACTGCATTTTTTCCCACCTGCATGGGCTTTAATGACCTTGTTATTGACGAGCCCTTAAAACCTTACAAAAATGCATACAGGTCCTTCAAGAGACGAAATACCCTGATGAAAAAAACTATGGAATTTGAGGGTTGCAAAATTTACAAGGGAAAACTCGCGATAAGAAACAACTCAAATGCAACAATTCTTGGTGCGACTTTCGTTGTCACAAGGAATATTACGGAGTCCATCATCAATTTTACCTCACGAACAGAGAGGATTTCACTTCTTTCCTGTAGATCTGGGCCTCTCAGGGGAATTACATCTAGTAAGTTCGTGTTTGGCAAACGGGACCCCGAGCTGAGTTTGGCATTACTTCCACTTATTTGTGCAAGGCTCCTTCCTGTTTCTTTTCTGAACTTTTTTGGTCACCTCATGTTCTCTTTGATCCCGACGCTATTAAGGCTAGGGTATCTTTCATTTTCCTTATTTTTTCATCCCCCTCATTTTTTGTCCCACCCTTCATTTTTAACCCCCCTCATTTGTTTGTTCTCAATGTTTTGATATTTGGTTTTAAGGTATGTTTCGGTATGTTGTAAATCAGGAGGGTTTTTAGTGAGTATGGTTGAGTCATTCGGCAAGTCCCACTCGCGGGGAGAATCATGTTGGCTCTCCCTAGTGCGTAAGTGCGTAGTGCGTACCTGTACACGTTTTTAGGGCTCTAATGACCTTTGATGTCGACATGAGCCGTAAGGCCCCACAAAAAATGTAGATCTGGAAATAAATTGTAGACAGTAATCAACGCACATTCCCCGATAAATAAATATATTAAGAAAACCCCCGGAAATAGTAGAAGACTTTTGGGAAACTTTTGAAGGCATATCCTAAACAATTCCGCAAAATCGTGTAAAAGGGTGACTTCAATGACTAGGTAGGTAGATAAAGAAGATATATAGAAAATATTTAGGCGACTACCCAGCACGCAAAAGAACAAACAAGAATGGAGAAATACTAATTGGGTTATGTAAACATTTCAACCTGAAACTCATGTCAACATACTTCAAGGCAATCCCGAGCAAAAAGAAAACCTGTGTTTCTCATAACACAATGCTGGGAGAGTTCCAAATAGACCATGTTTCAATAACATCCAGGAACCGAAAGGAAATACTTAATGTCAAAGTAAGTAAAAGCCTAAATATCGACTAAGACCTTTACCTCTCAGAAATTAAAGTAAGATTTAAGCCAAACTAGCCCAAGCCAAGAACCAACAGGAAGCTTAGAATTAAAACGGAGACTCTGCAACAGAATAAGCGGATATACCTAGAAAACATGTCTAAATTTCGTATGAACAGCTGGGAAGAGGTCAGAGAGTCAACGACCAAAGCTGTCGAATGTCTGGGAAACACTAAAAGGATACGGAATAAGGGGTGGTGGAATGAAAGGTGTGTCGAAGCTTTTGAGAGAAGACTTCAAAGCTGAAAGATTGCACTCTAACAAGACCGAGGAGAGATGGAAAGAATTCAGGGAAGAAAGAAAGAGAACAGCAAAGATCATAAGATCAGAGAAGAGAAACCACGAGACAAATAGAGTGCAAAATATTGAAGAAGAATTTAGAAAAAACAACATCCAAACATTTTACAGAATATTTAAAGAAGAATTACGTAGATATCAGCCACGAACTTTGTGCTTCAAGAAAAAAGATGGTAGTGTAGCAACGAATGATAAAGGAAACTGTCAACTGCTGGCTGACTATTTTAAAATGCTGCTGAACTGCGAAGAACCAGGGGAAATATATTCTACTCATAATCTATCCCAAGAGAATCCATATTTCAAGCCACCGAATCTACATAAGATCAAACATATTATAAGGGAACTTAGAAACAAAAAGAGCACCAGATGAAGACGGCACTGTTCCTTCTCATTGTTATAATTGCGTAAGATTATCAGCTCTCAGTTTAAGTAGTTACGTTTAACGCCATGGAAAGGCGCCGCTAATCAAGTTCCACTTGTCAAACCATTAGCCTGAGACGTGATAGTTCTTAATGACGCCGTTTGAGAGTGCGCACACTATTATCAAACAAGTAATTGTATTGTGTATTATATAAAGATTAAATTCTTATATAATATATGCATTGTCTTATGTTGAATTTACCAATCACATGGACATATAAGACAATATAACTTACTTATTGAAAAGGTCTTCCCTTTGTGTTATTGTGTGAAGACCTGCAGCAATAAGTGCACGTTCTCCACAAATCGGTGGCGAGTCCGTCTCCAACGGCCAGAGAGAACAGTTCGTTGTTGTGTGCGTGCAAGTTGAGTGTGCATAAGGACACAGAGATGTGCGTTCTAGCACATGATTAAACATGCCTATTCTTTTAAATGGCATAATTATATTGCAGCAAAGTTATGTAATCTTAGCAGGATGCAATTAATTGCAATATCTGTCCTTGGAGGGCATTCGTACCTCCGGCGTGTCCGCAGGAGCCATGCTTGCAGAACATTTCAACTTAGTGTCAATTCCAATTATTAGCCACGAGGATTACTACGAAAAGGATTGATTAGCACATATTAGCATTATTCAGGAAGAACTGATTGGAGCGGATTCAACTGGTCAAGTTCTTACATTTATTACGAACATGTCTGACCACGTGCTCTCTGCCCAGAACATTCAAACATTGTTATAAATAAAAGGGATTTCATACCCTTAACGTCCGTTATTATTATTCAAGCAGTGTCTTTGAACTTACTGTTTCGAAATGATCCTGCAGGTAACCTAACAGTTATGCCTGGAATGAACAGGCACCTATTGCGTGCGGATACGACACGCGCTTGCGCAGTTCGGCAGAATTGACGTTCCCGCCTTGAAGATATATTATATTATTCTTCAGTAGGCTGTTGTCCTGCGTCGGGCAACGGTGAATCTTATAACAGATGTGTACTCCCTCGCAAAAAGGGTAGTCCAAACTTACGCCACCAGGGCGCACCAGTGACCGGCTAAAGATTAATAGGCTTCAAAAAAATTCAGAATTCTTGCATCAGAGAGTGTAGACCTTGACAGTCGAATGACGATGAACTTTCATCTGTTTTAGGCTGCTTCTTTTACGAGAAACGAGCTCGAGGAAGAAAATACGTATTGTATCTCATAATATTCGTTTTATGCTATTTTTTTCATATTGAAACATTTATCTGTAATTCACATTGTAAATAGTGTGAATTATTTCTTAATTTCAAGTTATTATTAGCAGAGCAATCAAAGCTTCCGAACAATGAAATCTTATTTTTATAAGCTTCAATGAGATTGATTCTACTTCAACAATAGGTGTACTTTTTATTGAAGTGATCTTCTTTGCATTCACACTTGTGAAAACGCTGTTCCTAGGAGCCGGCTGCGGAAAAATTGTGTTTTGTGTAGACACATACTTTGTCACGCATTATGCGCCACGTTAATGGTTGCCTCGTGTAATTCTGTACCAGTTCGTAATACTGTCATATCTTAGTATTACGCTTAGTCAGCACTCAATGTATGTATAATTTGTACCTGCTAATTCCTTTGGATTCATGTATTTGTGTTGAATTTAATTTTGTTCTATTAAACTTAGTATTTCAATATTAGATTCATATGACACTGTCAGATTTAGTACTTCATCATCTATCATGTTTAAATATATCATCTGCACTACTAAGAATATACCTTTTTCTTAAGATTAGTTTGTGTCCTTTTCCTGTCAGTTATCATAGGAGTTGGACTTACAATCCGACATTGACATGTGCATCGTTAATGACAATAATCTGTTCATCGTGTTAAAGTTGGCAACAACCAGAGGTAATACATTAAACTTTGCCATCCTAACAGGCATCATCGCAGAAATGTGGACATTTGATGGAGAAATTGCAACAGAAACAATCCACCACATCATAGAAGAAATCTGGGAAACAGAAAAGATATCGACAGAATGAAAATGTGCCCTCATCCACAAGAATGGTAACCAGACAGACCTCAACATCTACAGAGGGATTTCCCTACTTCCAATCGCTTACAAGATTCTATCCAAAGCCCTGCTGAAAATAGTTGAAGATCAAGTACACCACCGCATCGGCTGGCTTTTGAAAGGGAAGGTCGTGCGCAGAACAAATATTCAACCTCAAAAGGATTCTGAGGACAAGAGCTTTGACAAGCCAGAATACTGTGGTAATATTATTTGACTTTAAGAAGGCGTATAACTCCATTGAGAGGCAGATTTTTTTTACTGCCCTAGAAGTGATTGGAATTTACAGGAAAACAAAAGAAATAGTAAAGCAAACCCTGACGGAAGTCAAAAGTCAAATTTTTGGGAGAAAAATCTGATGCTTTTGAAATGAGAACAGGAGTCAGACTAGTGGACGGTTTATCACCGTTCCTCTTCAACATCGTTCTGGAAAAAATCATGAGAACCTCGGAAATAGTTTTGGAAGCGGAAAGAATTAAAGGAATCTATCTCGGGAGAAAAAGAGAGAACCTGGAAATTAAATGTTTGGCTTTTGCTGATGATGTTGCCCTCTTAACCCATGACCGAGAAATTGCCCCAAAAAGTGTTGGATACTGTACACGATATCGCTGAGAAAACAGGTCTAAAATTTCCTATGAGAATACAGAGAACATAGAACACAGACATCAAGGACAGTTACTATGAAGGTACAGCATGGGACTATCAAAAGAATTGAGAAGTTCAAATATTTGGGGAAATGGATTCAACCCAATGAATAAGGAGGCAAACAAGGAGAGAACTAGAAAATTGGAAGTGGCATACAGGTTAACTCAAAACAGGTGCAAAAAACGGGCAATATCCTACAATGTGAAAATTACTACAGTAATAAAGCCAGAGGGTCTATATGCCTCGGAATGTCTCACATTGAAAAGGGGAGCTGAAGAAACTGGAAATATAGGAAAGGAAAATCTTCAGAAAAATTCTAGGACCAAGGAAAAGTGCTGACGGGATATGGAAGAAAAGGAAGGACGAGGACCTTCATAAGCACACTGAAAACATCACTGTCACAATGCGGAAACGAAGGCTACGGACATATGATGAGAATGTACGAGAACCGTTTAACGAATCAAGTTTTAAAGAACAGTTCAGGAATGAAGGCTACATCAAAGTGGGTAGAAGAAGTCAATTGAGACGCAGTTAAAATTGGAGTTACTGAAGATGTGATCCGCAATAGAAAGATATTTTGAAGCCTAGTTGACGGCATCAAGGCATTGGAGGACAAACTATCAAAATGCAGGTCCAAATTTGTAATTTCCGAGGATTAGAAAAAGATTAGAAGTGAAAGAACGAAAAGGTTATGGGAAGAAAAGAAGATATTGACCAGAAAGCCTTAGGTTCCATGCGGTTCACAGTTGGCCAAATTCCGTTTTAAAAAAGCTTGATAGTTTTATTTATCTTAAAGCGAAGGACTAGATACCAGTTTTATTCGCCTTTTATGACTTTCGCGATAAGGAGGAACTATTGGTTAGGACAACCACAAAAGTTTTACACGGACACTCTGGTATTAACTCTATTTCATTTTCCCAAAAATATATTACGAAAAGAATCTACGTATTACGTATGAAATAAAAATCAGACCAAAGAAATTTGAGAAAACCGAAAAAAAAGAAATATTTCGAAACAAGAAATAAGATCACCATATTCAAACATTCCCATCCTGATGAATTTCATAAACCGTTCCATATGGACTGCAGATGATTTCTTTTGTATAAAAAAAAATATTACATGGACTCGGCTTGTGTAGATAGATTTCACATCAAATTTCCTTTAGAAAAGAAAGTTAATTTGCTAGCTCTCTACCAAATAATAACACCAATATTCTTTTTCACAATTTGGCAGTCGCTAAAAATATATTTTTATCTCTTTCCTTGGAGAAAATATAACTCGAAATGTGATGTTCCATTAAAATTTTCCTAAAAGTGTAATGTTAGCTATTTTTACTACATAGCATTGAAAACGATTGTCATGGGTATACAGATATCTGGTAGTTTTGAACTTGGAAGTTTATATAGGCGAATTGAGTTTCTCCATATTATCCATACAGTGAAATAGGGGGAGGGAGGTACTTTACTAAACATTCGAAGAAAGATATTTGCTACAGGAACATTGAAAAATTTCAGCAAAGCAAGGTTTGAAACTGGTTTGTAGATGAAGGGGGCATAAATACTCGCGATATTTTAATCATTTGAAATAAAAGTATTTTATTTTAATACAATCTGAAAAAATGATTATAGTAATTCATTTATGTATTATCTTATGAAGTATTGTTAAATATGAATATATTTTAGTCTAATTTTTTAAAATCAATTGACAAAAATGTAAAACTTTGTAATGAATTTGGAACTTTACATTTCAAGCAGAATAAAAAAGTATTTGTTTTAATTTGTAAATTATTAATAGAGATATACTTACATAATTTTTAGTAATAATATTTTGAATAAACTACAGTTCTAAAAACGCTTTTCAAAGGACTGACTAATATTACTTCCGAAACTTAAGAAGTAATCCAAACGCAAAGCAGAAGATGCTGTGTCATGTGGCAACATCCGCTGTTATTAATGGCTGAGTGCCTCACTAATTCTGTGAGCTGCTAGGACAAGTCAATGGGCACCGTTCCAGCGTAATAGAGGAAAACTGCTTCGATGGCAAAATGTCTGAGGAAGAAATAAGGTTTAATTTAATTCAAGAATATATTTTCTAGTATGTAATTTAAATGACATGTTTAAAAAAAATCGATATATTTAGGCTTTCGTGAATAAATACTTTGTTTATTCATTATTTACACGACTAACTAAACATAAGACATGAGGATGATATAAGAACAGGTTGAAACACTGTGTATGAGCATTGCAGAATAAACAAATAAACTTCGCAGGTTCTAAAAGATTTATTAATTTTCAGCAGTTTGGTAGACGAATACTTATATTGTTGGTGCATTGATTTCATGAAAAGATAGCATTTGTTATCTGCCATTAACTGTCTTCAACTTCCTTAATACGAGAAAAAAGCCGACATAATTTTTAAGTAAATCTTCAAGTAAAGTAACGGAAAGATTACCAGCAATTTGTTCTGATGGCAGAGACGAGATGAAATAACTATACCACTAAAATAGTTAAACATGTGATTTTTAAGAGTGAGAAGCATATTTCCAGGATTATACGAATATTACTGGAACATGTTTGGACTCTTCGAAGACAACATAGGAAACAATTCTCTGGTCATGTTGTTTCACATTTTATTTCACGTTGAAAAATGTAATATGAAATTACCCTTTCTGAATTCGTTTAAATTTTCCTCGTAAATAATACGATAATGCATTTATATACAATATCATGGCTTTAGACATTTGCACTTCAACATAGATTACTGTAATACACGAACGGACAAACGAAGAAAGATCAACAGTAACTTATATACTCGTATGCATTTGTTGGATACAATTTTAAGCTTTCATGTTTCTCTTCGGTGTAACTGCACGCTACGTAACAGCATATGTCGAAATTGCTTTTCATAATTTACTGTTTACGACTTCAATTAATAATTTCTGAAACCTGCATTCTCGCATTCTAACTCTTTGTAAAAAAGAATGCAAATTTTCAGCTTCATACGAAGTACATTTATTACACATGTTTGATTAGATTAACTTAAATTATTTCTGCATTGAGATATTAACACATATTGAGATTTTAAAACATATTAATAATAAACTGATACATTTCAAAACATAGAAGTTTGGGAGCGATGAATTTACTGCGCTGCCAATTTTGTAGGACAGTGTAGAACGAATTAATGCAAATGCTCAACAAATAATAATTTAATTGTTGAAGAAAAAAGATATGATTGGATAAAAAATTACTTCTTTATTGTCAAATAAATTTTTCATTGTATAAACAAAAAAGTATGCACTGAATTTTCTCCATAAGATGCATAAAAACTCGTTAATGTAATGTATTCTAATAGGTACTCCTTTTCATCACACCACAGGGCAATTTCATTAAATGCAATAAATATAATACTTCACAACATATTCCATCCTGACTCAACATCTTCCTTTCCATATGGATGTCAATTGTTTGTATCCAAGATTTTCTGAGACCTTTGATAACTGCACCTTGAAGGATAAAGGTAGAGCCGTCCTGCTTTGAGAGGCACGGTAATGCTGCCATGCAGAAACTATTAATAATAAAATATATTTCGAGCGCCGTATCACTGCCCTGGTTTTTCTCGATTTTCCTTTGGGCTTTGTAATTGGAATTAGTCTGATAGTTTCTTGCGTACGAGAGTAAATTATCTTTTTGTTTTCCCCGTGGTGACACGGCAAAATATTGATTTATTAAAGAGAAAATGAAGTTTCTATCTTGCAAAGAAACTCTTCCCTCGAACTTTATACCACTGGGACAAATTTAAGTTCAGAAGATTAAATACCATTTGAACATATTTCTAATAAATATTCAATTGTCTTCTCAAACAAAATTGATTTCATGACTCATATTTCTGCTAGCAATGATTTCGTTCCGTCTCCACGAACACACGTATCCGAATGAACATTCGCTTACTCAAGCAAAAGTTAAGAATTCCAGATAACTCTGGGTTTCTCAAGGGAATACATCCGCTTGTGGAATCGTTTGCTGAAGATAATAACGTCCACGAAAGTGGAGCTGCGCAATGTAAACAAGGGAAATAGCGAACTCCATCTTCGTAACAAATGAGGCGTATCATGTGTAGAGATGGAGTCCGAAGGTGAATTCACGATGCTGAAGAAAACCAACATCCAATATTCTACTCCAACAAAATTTCAAAAAGAGCAAATATTAAATAAAAAAGAAATGTTCGTCAGATACATTTTGTAGCTGAATAAGTTGGGTTGAATACAAAAAGTAGTAACAAAAACATATGATGAAACATGTAATACATATAAAAGTATGAAACAGATGATAAGTAATAACAAATAATAATATGAAGATTTGAGAACAAAATATAAAACTCTGGAACAATAAAATTTATTTAAAGAAAAATTTGTTATTAATTAATATATGATAACATAATTAAAATAAATGGAATAAATTACGAAAACAAATTATTGCGAAATTCAGAGTGCAGTACATGAAAAAATTGATCGCAAAAAATGCATAACTTAATTGATAAAAATGTACAAATAAAAAGTTAATACATGAAGGTAAAAATTAATGATAAATGTTACTATGGAATGTATTGAATTTCTATTTATTGTAATTGCAATTATAATTTTATTTTATATTCTTAAACTCTTTCTCCCGCCATACAAAGAAAAATAAAACTAATGAATTTTAGCATATAATTAATGTTATGTGTACATTACTACCTAGTTAAAACCAAATTATTGTGGAGATTGCCTGGTTTCTGACTTGTTCCGAAAACAAAATTGCAATAACATTTTCTTTGATACAATTATATTATGAGAACGACATTCAGACATTGTAAGCACAAAAGAATTCAAAATTAGAAGGGACAAAAAAAGTTAATTGGATTGAAAAATGAAAGAAAAATAACGAAATGAATTTACAAAGATAGAGACGAAAATATGAACAGATGGCGCCATCGACTTCTGGAGCCGTGGACCATGCTATATGAGCCGTTCTAATTCTGAAGTTTAAACACAATCCTACGCTTACGACGCTTTCAACTTCCTGCCACTATTACCTTCTTTCATATCTCTCGCATTATCTCTTCATTTATTCTTCTCCTTTAGCGCACATTCGTTAAATTATTTTACTACATAACTTTTACTTATACGCCAAAACTTCACTTCTCTTGCTAATCTCAGTTTGCTGCACATACTTTGTAAAATACGTCTTTCCCTAACTTCCATTATTTGACGTTCACCATTCTAAATATCAATCATTAACGATTAAGTATTTTCACTTTCGTAATAATTAACTAGTATCATTCCTAGAAGTAACTACGTCGGGTTAATAAAAAAAGATAGAAATATTATTTCTTCTTTATAATTACTCAATTTTTTCTTAAATTACGCTCGTGAGGTCAAATAAATAGTGTATTTTACATAAAAAACAGTACCTAATTCATTCTAAAAATATATACTATGACTTTCCTTTATTTTAAATTTAAAAAATCTTAAATCTTTCACCCGTTTAATTTAATTTAATTTTAAAAATCTTAAATCATTCATCATCAGGTGAAAAAGATAGCGAACGAATACTGTAATTTAGTCTTCCGTGAGTGTGAAGATTGGTCAACTTTTACTACATTTAGGTAGTTTCATTTACACTCTATCCTTCAACTCTTATAGTTCTTCATGCATTCAGTTGATACTAATTTCCTCTGTTTCCTCTTCTCCTCCTCCTCATCCTTCCTCCTTCCTCTCCTCCTCCTTCCTCTCCTCCTCCTTCCTCTTCTCCTCCTCCTTCCTCTTCTTCTTCTTCTCCTCCTCCTCCTCCTTCCTCTTCTTCTTCTCCTCCTCCTCCTTCCTCTTCTTCTCCTCCTCCTTCCTCTTCTCCTCCTCCTTCTTCTTCTTCTTCTTCTCCTCCTCCTCCTCCTTCCTCTTCTTCTTCTCCTCCTCCTCCTTCCTCTTCTTCTCCTCCTCCTTCCTCTTCTCCTCCTCCTTCTTCTTCTCCTCCTTCCTCTTCTTCTTCTCCTCCTCCTCCTTCCTCTTCTTCTTCTCCTCCTCGCAATATTGTCATGAAATGACTGCTAAAGATGTTCAGTGCACTCGTAGACCTTCCACCTGTTTCACACGTCCGTTTTGCGGGTTGCCGTGTGTAAATACGCTTTGCGGTGGTTTTATTAAAGAAGTGTCAAAAACATTTTGCCATAACCGTTCTCTTTGGCAACACAATTTCTGTGGCAATCAATCTAAATACATCCAGTTCATATTTTAATAGCTACTACGGTCAAAAGATAGCGTGTGCGTAATACATGTAACGAGCGGTGAACATGTGTTACGCAATAACAGTTGGTTTATCGATATTATAATACATTTCTTTGCTATTTATTAAAACGTTTTTGGATACTCCAGGTAAAATCGATATGAGGCGTTGCAGGTACACGTTATTAGTACCATTCCTGTTATTTGGAGAGCATTCTCACTCTCTCTTTATTTATTTTAACAATAGCAACATTTCAATTATTTGGCGAATTAGAATAGTTTCTACATAGCTCATCAAATTTTTATAATCATCATTATATGCATCATCAATTATATTTCTTCCACAATTGTTCATAATCAATTAAAGCTTTTTTTTTGTCTTTTGTGTCTCCTGTCTCCTTTGGTATTTAGATCGTTTTTTATTTACATGAACATTTGTGTTTTTTAAGGAACACAAATTAAATGTGAAAATCTTTTTAAACCTATTTTTAAGTTCATATTTACAATTATTCAACTTTCATTCAACTTAACACTGACCATTATATATGAGACAGATTGCGACAAAATCACGCCAATGAATACCAATTGGACGATCAATACCGTGGAGATGAAAAGTACTTTAACCAATCCGGAAAGAGTCTTATAGTTCTTAAATTTCTCAAAATATTATTTGTATTGCACTATATGCCAATACAAGAATGCGATGAAACTGTCGCAAAGCTAACAATACACGATTCACTGTTATTTTTATCCCTTTATGGGGAAAAGTATGAATAATATGTCATCCCGAAGATGTAACTACGGAAACATTCGATAAAACAACTTCCGGAAAAACATCAATGGAAGAGTTCCAAGTGCTTCTCTATTTGCTATGACTTCAGGTTTCAATAACGAGGCACTGTGTTATCATAAAAGGAAGACAGAGAAAATGAAGCACGACAAAATCACATGGTAGATGACCATTTTGTCTACTAAAAATACTCTACTAAAAGATAGTTGCGTTTAATCATTCAATAATATGTTTGAAGTTTTTCGATGGTTATGAAAAGTGGTTGATGCAAGACAAATGTTTGCTGTTTTTTACCATTATGTTAGTAGAACTGATTTCAAAGCAACAGTTCCAAGTGGTACTTGAACCACGCAGCTTCCACTCCACCTCAAAGCGTATAAACATCTGTGATGTGGACTTGAAACTCTAAAAGTATTTTTAAACTAGAATACACGTTTAGAAATAGAATAATCAAACATTACTACCAGATTAGAAAATGTTTCCGCCATCAAAATATACGATGACATTGGTTTGATTATTAACATTCATGCGAAATTAAAAATTAAATAAGATTCAGATCTTGTCTTTGCTTGGATGAATCTTCTTCTGTGAAAATTTAACCCCATTTTAGTAATGCACAACAATGTTTATGAACCAGGATAATTTTTAAAATCAACATCTTTTTCTTCTTTTAACAAATGTTAGGCCTGCTAATAACTTTTTTAGCAATCTGACAAATTCTCGATTCACGAACTCAGAACTCATCCCAGAACAAGCTATCCACAGCGTTTAATTCTGAACGGAAGCTCTTGCTTTAGATGGAGTGGAAATGCATGAACATAAATATCACTTGCTGGGCAAATATATTGAATAAATGTCCTGAAGGTTGATATGAATTGGTGAGGTCTCTCGATGTACTGAACAAGTCCAGTTTAAACAATAGGTCAAACAACTGCTGCTGACTTTGCTTCCGAAATCTGGCTTTAATTACCGCGTTTTGTTTTACTTTTCCCAGAAAGCATATGGAAGTGGCTCAGTGAATAAAAGCAAACTGCCATGCGTCATTTTAAAAATATTCCATGCATATATTTTGATGACGAGAGAAAGGATGGGTAAATATGAGATAAAGCATAATGCTTAGAAGAAAATTGAGCTTGGCATGAACCCTATAAATTACCCTTAAGTAATTATTGTAGACAAAAGATGACTAAACATTGTTAAAATTTCAGGAAGAATTGAAAGTAATCGATAAATTTTAATAGCATAATTTGATATCCAGATTTAATAAAATAAAAAATGTAGATTTGGAAATAGTACCATATGACGTATACGAAGTTCTGCACTGATTATTTCCTGTTATTTACTGCAAATAAGGTGTGAAGTGTTATTTATTTCATCATCATATTGAACGTATTTAAAACTTTTAAATTAAACAAATATTTAACTTAATTTTCAATAAATTTTAATATTTCACTTATTAAAATAATTTTCTACTTTTACATGTTATTAAACCTTTTATCCTTGTTTTTTTTGGTAATTTTACTGACTAAATTTTAGTAATTTTTAAAGAAAGTATATGTCTTGANACTTAATTTTCAATAAATTTTAATATTTCACTTATTAAAATAATTTTCTACTTTTACATGTTATTAAACCTTTTATCCTTGTTTTTTTGGTAATTTTACTGACTAAATTTTAGTAATTTTTAAAGAAAGTATATGTCTTGAAAAAAATTTTAAATCTTTTTTCTTTTATCTATTTTAGTTCAACAGTGAATTGTTTATTGACATTAACATAATTTAATTCTTTTATTCCCGTTTTAGTCAATAATAGGGTGACAATAACAGGTGATAGAGTCGCAAAAGTGCATACCTAGACACTCATGTTATACATTGCAAAAAAAAACACCACTGAAAACAGTAAAAGTGCAAATATTTTCCAACTCTGGGGTATATTCTTGGAATGCAAACACACTACATATGAGCTAGTTAGTTTTGTGATTAGGTTTGAGTTGGTTTAACATTTCTGTGTTCTGAATTACAATTTAGTAATTAACGTGAAATGTAATAATAATTCTGTTTAAAATAATTTACGAGAAGACTATTCAGATAAAAATAATTAAATATGTTTAACTTGTTTGTAAGTAACATTTTAGACCACAATTTCTTATTTAATATACGTATGTATTCATTCCATTGTGTGACCTCTTTATACTGTTGTTGGTATAGTTGAATAAATGAAAATTAACTTTCAGGACAAATATATTAAAACCATATTTTGTTCTACATGTATGGAATTATTATAGTATAATTACTAATTACTGAATATATTGAACACAAATGTATTGACATAACATTTTCGATAACATGAATGGTATTATTATAGTATATTTATCTAATTATTTTACTTTTAAGTTAATTTTTAAAGAGAAAAATAAATTTAACGAGCACTTATCTAAGCTATGTACGTGAATGTTATTACAATAAAACAATTCATACTCATATTTTTATTCCTTACAGCAAAATAGTTTTATCTAGTAAAAAGCAGCATTGTTGTCGAGTGATAACTGAGAAAATCTTCGAAGAAACCAGTTGAAATTTAATTTCAAAAGTAGTATTTGCTGTTTCTTTGCTTTAATATGAGTGTTCCCAGTCAATCTTCTGTTGTAAGATACATTTTTCCACTGACACTTTTTATTTTTAGTTGGGGGATAACTTCGTCATGTACGTACTGTACCATAACAGAGAACAATTTTCTTTTCTCGTGGAGGAAGTAATATGCGCTTATTTTGATTTCAATGTTCTTTACTTTCCATATCTCATACTAAATTGTGTATATAAGTCTTCTAAAAATCCAATATTTCTATTTCTTTGTTTTTTGCTAATACTGAGAGAACTTTTACTTAATCAGGTATCGTAATGTGCGTAAATTAAAGCTAAATATATTTGCAACATATTATACCTTAAATATTTACGGATCAAATGATTATTTTTAAAAATATATGACAAGAAACAAACAAAACTAAAAATTTTCACTTTTGAAAAAATGATCTTTTTTAAATGCTATATTATATGTTATTTCACGGTAACTATACGACGAAAATCGTTGCAATTAATCTTAATGTTTATTTTAAATTTAACCTACTTTAAAAAAGATAATTTAAGTAAGTAAGTCTGCCAGTCACATTCTATAGAAGTTATGAGGAAAAAACTGAAGAATATACTAATATTTTTGTTTTTCGGACATCGCGCAGCTCACCAGTCTTGCAAGATTGAAAACTTGTATTCTTACTACTGACACCGTTTCAAGCGATGTATGGAAACATTTTTGTCATTTTAATGTACAAATTTTCTGAGTTATTATTGGTGTGATCGGAAGACAGGCACTCTTTGTTTAACGGCTACAATGGATCTCCGATAAGTCTCGGCATCTCTACTCTTTTTGCTACTAATAATTACGAAGGCCAATCACTTTCTTTCCAATGAACTTTGTATTTATGTTACTTGTTAGATGAAATGTTTTCTAATCTATTCGTAAACAAGAATGTTTTATATCATAAGGATTTAATAACAGGTAAAAATATAAGAACATAAATAAAATAAGTCATGATTGACATAGTTTGTTTTTTATTTTACACTTTATTGATGGTTAAATAAATACTTTTAAGACTAACGTTATTTATTTTCTATGAAAATTAATAATTAGACGTTGAAAAGTAATTTTTAATGGATTCTTTGTGGCTTTTCGCCAATAAAATGCAAAAATTACAACATTCGTAATTTTAACATACTTCTAGTCTTTCCCGCCATTCCAAGTACGTGTAGTCATGTAGCGTTAACCTTTCATTCAGTTGGAAAGTGTGCAACGCGCAGGACCCAATTGAAACAAAATAATAAATTAAAAGCATTTTTAGCAAGCTTTTATGTAAGACTATGTAGTACTAAAACTAATAAAAAAAATTAAGATGTCTTCAAAGAGCTTGTCGCGCGAAATGTTCATAAAAGTAATTACGAACTAATTTCAAAGGACAGTGTTTGGTTGGTAAGTAGGTACTTGCCAAAATGTGTACTTTCTTCACAATTCACGCGACAAGCTTTTTGGAAACAAATAAGTCTGAGGGAAAGGGCGCATTGTGTGTCTAACCGGACATTGATGAGATGAGGTTGTTCTTGATTGTTCATTGAGAGTTGTTTTTACATGCATGAAATACGTTGTGTTGTTTACATCTGTTTTTTTTTTTCTTCTAATATTGAAATGCGAGTGACGCAATTGAATGCTTTCAGTGAACCTAGGAGTTGCGTGTCGACTTACGATAGCCAAGTATCTCTTTTATCTCCACTTTAATTTTTATTATTCACCCCTATTTATTGTGTAATATTTCTGATAAAATATTTCTTAAAATTTATCAACAATATTTATTAAATATTGATTAATTAATAGTTAAATTTATGTTTTCCTTATAGAAGGAATCATATAATTTACTGATCAGCGCCACCAATTCAACATTCCAACACATCTAAATTCATATTAACCAGTTGATCCTGCAAAATTACACAAACAGAGAAACAAATTAACTCCCTCATTATCGACTCCACTTGTTCGATTCCCCAAGTATTTCGAGTTCGACCATTTGGCATTTCCGCCCTCTTGCGCGTTGTGGGGCGTGCGTGGGACGTCCATTTTAGAGACCCCTTGGCTACCGATGGGTGATCAGATGGACAAAAGAACGTAGAAAAAAAAGATGGAGGATATCGCGAAGAATTAAATCGATGGCGCGAAGGTCGCATGGCGAATGGGCAAACTGCCACAATGAAGTGAAGCATGGTGACGATCTCCGAAGCAAGCAGCCAGTATGGCGCGAGCGGAGACACGTGGTAGACTCTCCGACGCGGATCCGATCAAGCTTAGAGTTATTTTGAGACCAATATCATCAGCGTTAAGGCGTTCACATACGGTCAGGCTGATTTCTCAAAACTTTTATGGAATGAAGTTATTTTTGTATTGTATTAATTATTTATTTTAGTAGTGATAATTATAATAGTTCGGGAACATAAATTTTACTTTACGTGAAAATTATAATTTTTAACACCCTCCTCTTTTCCATAACGCAACTGTTACGACACCTCTTGCTCTCTCTTAAATATATTATACTAGTCCTAACACCCCCTCGTTTTAAAAACAGTTTGCTTCTTTACGGAAAATGTGGAGACAAATTCGTTACATAACACTCCGCTATATCACCATGACGCCATGTAACAATACCACATACCCCCCTACTCTAGGTTGAATTAATTTATTTATGGATGACCCCTTGAGATGAAGTTTGTCATGTAATTATTATGTATAAATAAAAAGTATAATAGTTTAGAATGAACGCTTTTAAGGTTTTCAATACGTTTCATAGGTTAATTTTTCTTGAGCATTGTCAAATTGGTTGTCATTGGAATAGATGCCAAAGGTATCAATATTCTTGCTAAATAAATTCAGGCGAGAGGGTAAAAATATTTTGTATCTAACTTTATGCCAAACGATATCCTAATTTGAATATTGCTGGAAATGAATTTCACGTTTTTTTCTTAAAAATGAGAACTGGAAACCTGTAATTAGGAATACTTCTCACTACTATGTTTTCACTGTGACTTTTCAAAGCTCTTGTAAAACCACGACTTTTGTCTGTGATATAAAAAAAATGTCTTCTGCTTACTAAACGCAATAAGCGTAATGAAATAGAATAGATATGACATACCTAAAACTTTAAAATCCCTAACAGTACGTACAATGATTCTAAAGATAACGTGTTTTCAATTAAAAATTAAGTGCTGTCACCCGATCTGAGTAATATTTCCCCTATCAAACACTGAAAACCCTTCTCAAGAATAAAATGTAGATTATTTTCATACAATATTTTGATCGTATTCTAAAATCTTTAAAACTGGCTGAACCGGTGATAATACTTCGTCCACAGTAAAAGAATGAAAAATATCGAGTTTATCAAGTTTAAAATGATTTACCAAACAAACATTTGATTATATAACTAAATCTGACAACAGAAGATAAGTGAATACGCGGATGAAAAATGGACCTCAAAAATTGTCCCAATGGTGAAAATTATTTTGCGTGAAAGAGCTCGGATAGAAAGTATGTGTAAGCTAAGACAGGAACTCATGACTTTCAATCAATGATAAAAAATATCACAATCAATAGTACCGAATGACTTGTCACATCGTGATATTGTAAAAAAATAATTCAAAAACTAAAACTTTCTGGGCGGTGTTAGAGCTATTATTGAGGTTGATTGCAACGCTGCCTGGGATATAATTAATGAGTGTAAACAAATACGGTGCATATTATAATAATAAAATTGTATGAACATGTGTAGCCATTTATATTTTCAAATGTAAAGAGAAACAGGTCACTAAATTGTAGCATTGTTTTTACAAGCGACGTTTTCGCCTACTTCGCAGAGAAAATGTCAAGAGTTCAATGAAAATATTTCAGTGGGAAACATTTAACAAAGTGACATAGTCCCTGACGCGANTTCAGTGGGAAACATTTAACAAAGTGACATAGTCCTTGACGCGAGACACCTTTACACCTTGAACTCAGGATTCTGGTACAACACGCCCTTCATTACGACGCGCTAATGGACCGTATTCAAATACTCGAACACCGGCATACTTAGAAACAAACGATTATTTGACAATAGTGATCGGTAGAGACCAGATGTGCAGCTCAACACGTTCGAATTATTTTTATTCGTTCAATTATTTTTATTGTTTCTTTTTTATTTAGTTTCTTTCATATCGACCTTTCGGCCTTACAGGGGTTTTAATATTTACATATATGAACTTTTGAGGAAAGTATCTCACTTGCTTTTCGAATTCTTTACTCAGCACGTGCAAAAATTTAGCATTATTATTGAGCTGACGACTACAACCAAGTCGAAACATTGTGTATCTAATAAGACAAAATATATTCTATCCATCCATAATAAGGTCGTAAATCTAATTACTATGAATAAATAAATAATTTTAATTGTCTTGAGGTAGAAAGGAGGGAGGATAAGAAGAATTGGTATGTACTGAGGAGTTTATGATATATTCTACACTATGAAATATTGATCCTAGTGGTTTTAATTTGTCTTTGGGAAATCGGAATTTAATTGTTTGGAATATTTGCTTGTTGTGCTAGATTGAAATATGTAGTACTCACAAGAAGGAAGTAGCACATAAAACTTTGTAGAGATATTAATAAATGGTCAAATATTGTGGGATTTAGTAGTTCATGATGAATTTGTTTATGGGATTTAGTAGTTCATGATGAATTTGTTTATGGGATTTTGTAGTTCATGATGAATTTGTTTATGGAATTTAATAGTTCATGATGAATTTTTTTATGGGATTTAGTAGTTCATGATGAATTTGTTTATGGGATTTAGTAGTTCATGATGAATTTGTTTATGGAATTTAGTAGTTCAAGATGAATTTGTTTATGGAATTTAATAGTTCATGATGAATTTGTTTATGGGATTTTGTAGTTCATGATGAATTTGTTTATGGAATTTAATAGTTAATGATGAATTTGTTTATGGGATTTAGTAGTTCATGATGAATTTGTTTATGGGATTTTGTAGTTCATGATGAATTTGGGGATGAACCATGGTGTGTTTAGTAATTTTCGGTGAAATTTATTTTGGAAGGTTTGAATGAGGTTTACATTGCTAGTGGCAGTATCCAAGCAGGACAGGCATGTGTATGGCTCTTCTAACGCTCGTGTAAAGTAGTAATTTTGATTCTAATTTCATTGATGCCGAGTGAATGATGGGATGCAATTTTAATACTTTTGCTGCTGATATTTGAACGCGACGGATTGAATAAGGGTCTTTCTATTAACACACCAAGATACTTGGCAAGAGTGTTATTATCGGTCAAAGTAAGTTGCGAACAGCTTGAAAGAGTGTGGAGAAATCATTGGATATATTCTATCGATACAAATATGTCATTACGTGACTAACTGTTTCGATTATAAATAAATTTACTGCCAAAAAAGCAGTTACAAACTGTGTATGACTATTTGAAAGGCAATATTAATTTAATGTCCGGAAGCAGGCAAGGGACCATCCCATCAATTCCGATCAAGGGCTCTAAGACGGAGGCGGATTTTATATTTCCGCACATTCATTATTTCTGCACATGAGCGTTAATGACATTTGTTAAATGTGTGTGTGTGAGTACGGTGCCTTGTATAACCATAACACACACATAACATACACATATGTTATATATGACCATAATTCTACAATTTGTATATGGCTATAATTTATAGTTATGTATAACATGATTATTTTGCAATTTTCTTAATCTTCTAGAGATGCTAAAGAAATTGATAAAAGCTAAGGTAGTTTATTATTATCTTATTTGCTTATTTTGTCTAATCTGCATAGGAGGAGTAAAAAATTGTGAATGTATATAGCACTTATGCGGACGTCATGGAGAGTAGCGTGTGGACTACATGAACCTTTTTTGTAAAGACTGGGCTCAATTTTTATTTTGTTTGTTATCACGGACATAGAATATTGCGGATTGAACTAGAAAAATAATAAATATCTTAAATGTTTACTGCTTGACAACGTATATTTTACTGGATTTTACTTCATATTTTTACAGATAATTAATTTTTGATAATAGGTTTTTTTAAAAATAGTTTCCACAAAATACGTTTTTGGTATAAACTCTGATTTCTTCAGGACTGAGAAGAACAAGAAGTACTCGACATATAAGGATATATTATCTTAATATTTCAAAAGAAGAGTTTCTTTGCAGGTCTTCACCTGCTCCCACATTAATCCCTCGCTTCTTCCCTGTCCTCTTTCCTTGGTAATTGCTGTCACTCCGATCGTTCCGTAGAGCAACCTTCGCGAAATTCGCTTGGCAAGCATTTAGGGTTACGGGGCCATGGACACGCAACAGGATGGATGGACTGGGTGGGCAATGAGGGCGCAGACGACGATAATGCGATGGTCGTCGGCTGTAGACACAGCTATCTGTTCAGAGCATTCAGTGAGACACGACAGTCCGAGTGAGAAGACCCGGAGACCCAGTACTTGTAGCACCTCGAGTAGGTAAGTGTTGTGATTGGGATATATCACATACTAGACAAGGCATGCTTTTTTTTCTTTTCTTTTTCTTTTTTTGAGAGGGACTTGGTGTCATCCTTGTGATCTCCATATCAGCAATATTTGCTGATGAAAGGAAAGTATATGTCTATACCTGCTTCGTGTTCGATAACCACCATGTTTTCCGACGTGTACATACTAAAAAGCGAAGAGTGTGGTTTAATTTTAATCCCCTTGTGAAGGATTTACTCTAAAAATTTGATTAAAAATTAAATTATGTTCTATAGGGGTAATATAATGAATCTGAAATAAATTTTCTTAGTCTTGCCAACCATAAATTTATTGCTAAAGTTAACTTCTGATAAACAAAATTGGCAGATGCTAGGACAAGGAAAAGTAGAAACAGGCAAAACATTTACCACATTTTCTTGTCTGGAGGAAGATTACAGAAGATGACAGCAATGCATCGAAAGTTAACTTTAACAATAAATATATAGTGCGGAAGACTAAGAAAAATAAATTTAATTTTCAATTAAGTAAAATTAAATAAATTTAATTAAGGAATATTCATTGCATCACATTGATGTATAATATACTAGCTGTGTTAAAATGACTTCAGTCGCGTCAGATTTTAATATTGCAAAATATTCTTTTTTTAATACCCACTGATGTCCACTGAAAAGGTTTTTTATATTTAGTAGACTGATCATTAGATAGTTGAATGTTTAAAGATAACCAAGTAAAAACCTGTGTGAAAAAAATGTTAATCAAATTATGGATGATGAACCAAAGAAAGAACATCGACATAGAAAGTAGCTTACCAATAATCAATAGCAATGCGTACTCACTAGCATTACTTGAAGGCCAGGAAAATAAAGAAAGACAGTTAGCTGTATGTTTCTCGCGATTCTACACAATGCTTATTCAATACTATCATCATAATTTTTATTAAAATAACCTAGCAACTATTTCGACACAAAAGTATATTACATTTCTTCTTCGGCTTTTCTTCTAAGTGTATGATTGTTTGTTTTACTGCTAAAAGTTTTACGCTACATGTGTACCATATATGTACGTACACCCGTAACGTGGTCACACTGTTACGTTGTGACAATAAAGATTAAATATTCTAGATAACCCTGAGAATCAAATATCGACTTCTTAATTTATTCTTCTCGTAAAGGATGCGTTCATGAAGTTTGAGACGAAATGGTGAGGATTATTTATGAAAAGTTCTTGTAAACTTAAGATGTCATTACATAAAATATTTTCAATTTGTCTTTCTCTGTCGTTTGTTTTTAAAAATTTTGATAAATAGTTTGATTTTAGTATCCATTATGATACCTAAATATTTAACGGGGGCGCTTTTCATAATCATTTGTTGAAGGATCCAGCGGAATGATCATAACCACCCACACACTTCCTAGTAACACAAAAATGTTTCATAATATACGGTACGAACGACCCAGGCGCTGGTCAAGCATATAAGCAATTATAGAACTTTCATTAACGTTATATATTCTGTTCATGAAAAATATAAGTAATTACAACAGTAATTCATGACTTATAACACTAATTAGAACTGAATTAAAAGTAATGTATAATTAATAAGAGTTTAAATTAAAACAATGTATTTGAATATTTGGTCTCTAGTTTGATTGAAGTTCGCTTTCACCACAAAGTTTGAAACGACAAAACGACTGTTTATATTTTTTGGTAAAACAAGGCTCATTTTTAATTGTTTCTTTCTGACAAGAGTAATAAGTTTTTAAATCAATTTCATTAGAAACGGAAATAATATGAGAATTTTTTAAAACCGTCCCTTCAGAGGCATTATCCACTCAATTCAACGAGTCACCTTTTAATTTTGATAGTTCCACGAAGTAAAACGATCATAAATAATACGGCACAATATGTTTAGGAATTTTTCAGAAGAGTTTTTCTCAAAACTATTACTTATAAGCATTTTTAAGAAGATAAACCGAGGATTTTACAAATACGAGGGGTGACCCATATGTCATGGCAACTATTTTTCTCATAAAAGTGGGTCAGTACGAGTAGTCAGTTTTAATATGTGTGACATGTGCTTACGAATGCCGGCTGGTGATGAAGTCTGAATGCAAGACTCTGGAAGGAAAGAGACAGATCACATGCATGCATTTACGAATATTGTTTTATTACATTTCTACGCAATAGTCCTTCGAAATAATCGCCCAGGGTATTTACTGGTCTCTGCCAACGATACTAAATACCATCCGTTGTATGTGTATCGCTAACGTGTGTGCTGTATCTCATCGAAATGCCGTTACAATGTCTTATTTGTTAGTAAAACATCTCCCGCGCAAGGATTTCTTGATTTTGGAGATTAAATCTTAATCACATGGACTCAGTTTAGAAGAATAAGAAAAATGCGAAAGAACCTCTCATCCCCACCGCGACGCTGAAATATGGCTACTGTGTGACTTGTCGCATCATCGTGTAGAATAATGGCATTATCCAAAAGTTCTGGACGTTTGATCCGTACTGCACGGTGCAATTGGAACGTCAAAAATGAATTAAAATAAGCTGCATTCCTAGTCTACCCCTCACGCACTGCACGACACACAAGAACATATTGACAAACATATGCCAGAATGATCATAAATTTATTGAGTGACGGATATTGTGGAATCGCGGTGACATCGGATGACGCTGTTCACTTCAACGTCTCTTGAGTTCTGGTACGTAGGAACGTGCCCATGTTTCATAGACTGCAATGATGCGATCCAACATGGTTTGTTCTTTTTACTGAATCCTCTCCAGATTGACGTGACTACGCTGTCTCACAGCGTGTCCAAATCTGTACCTCAGTTAAGTGATGCGGCACCCACTTTGAACAAACTTTCCGCATCTGTAGGTTCACGTTTATAATGCGATGCACTGTTCCTGTTGGTATTCCTGTACATTCTTGCCAGTCCAGCGCCTGTCCACACTTATATCTCTATAATCCGTACATGTTTGTCTACGCACACTGGACACCCTGCGCGAGGCAGATTGGCTGTTGGTACTCTGCCCTGTTTGAAGGTCCCCATCCATCTCGCCACTGTTCGATAACGCATGGCACGCACATATAATGCTTTTCGTGTCTCTGTATGGCATTATCGTGCATTTCTGCCGCGGAGATCTGCTATTTTAATGAAGGACGAGCGTTGCTCTAGCTGTGTGACCTCTCCAACGTTGTCATTCACCAACTGAATTTGAGTGCGCGCTGAGACTAGCATCATTGTACGATGTTGTGGTACAATTAGTAAGAACATGCCACTCACTTTAAGTGTACATCTTTGATCTTTCGTGTTGTCCCCTGTTCTTTTGGGGGAAAATAGGTACCACATGCACGCATGTTAATTGATGATCATTAAAATTACGATTATAAATTCTAACACATAAACATTATTGGAATTAAGGAATGGCTTAAAATTTTTCAATAAAAAGAAGGAATTTTAATAAATACTGTTTTATTATTATATTGTTCGTCTCTTGGTAACGGTGGTGAAGGATGCTGACTTCAGGTAGTTGCATATTAAAGAGTTTCAAAGTACAAGTATCATAAGTGGTGTTGGACGACTGAATTTTTGTATCTAAAAACATCTTTTGGTCCTGATGAGGTCGTTCATCGAAACAATTTAATCAAGTTGTTGTCTGTTATCCTAACGTAAGTTTTGGCGAATATTTTTAAGATGATTTATATCTATTTCTCCACATTTAATTTCACTCGGAATTTTGGGTTAAAGGAGGTGAGAAAACACTAACCCACTGAGTTTTAGTAAACTAATAATCAAACTTCTTCCTTTACAAATAATAGAGAATTAAATTTTGATATGCTTTCAGGCGTTTATACTACATTTTTCTTTACAACTACTATATTTCTCCAAGAACTACAAGTATGCTGTAAGAAAAGCAAAAGTTTACAACTTTCATTCCTAACATCCAATTAAAATAATTACTAGCAACCACATCCAATATGAAAAAAATATATGGATGATTCTTTAGACAACACGTTTAATAAAATACACCTTTTTAAAAACATTGTCTTAAAAATACTGTGGTCCTTTTTAAATACCATTATTGAACATACTGTGTTCATTACCATCAGTAAATAAGATACCGCTGACAAACCCTAAAGCCCAACAAAAAAATAATAAATAAGATACAGTACGCAAAAATATATTCATAAGGATTGTAAATCTTATTAAACATAAAGTCACATACATAGTTCTTTATAAGAATACTAAACGGAACGAAACCAATCAAAATTCAAATATACTGGTTAAATACAAAATTTCTTCTTAACACACCCAACGTAACTTGTTACTTCTGTTATAATCGTTTTTTATACGCTGTATGTTCCGGCAATTTACAAAAGATAGTAGCATGTTGGATAATTTTTTCCAAAAAAAAAAAGAAAAAGTTAAACCTCCATTGACTTTATGAAACGACAGTGTGTAATGACGCCTACACATATGACACATGACAATGGTTGTAATACATAAGTATAGATTTTCTTTTAATGATATGAGTCCTGGCAAATTTTAGGTTGTTTTGTTTCACATTACAGATAAAAGAATAAATTACTTTATTTTTCACTTCTTCATAATTGTGTTAATTTTTGCCATGGTATAAAATCACCCGCCTCCAGGTCTATAGAGCACGAAGGCTAATAGTGTCCAACCGTCATGTGTCGGGGCGTTAATATCTGAGTGGACATGATTGTTCATTTTGAACAATTTTGCACTAAATTACGCATATAATCTTAAAATATTCACGAAATATGATGGATAGTAAGCTACATTATAAAAAAAATTTGAGAGTTTACGAAACATACAGCAAAACAAGTAAAAAACTAACAAATTTTTGTGGACATTACCTGCACCCATTACTCTGATCCATGAAGCATGGCACGTCACTGGCAATAGGTTACGAGCGACTTGTAGTTTCCGTGAGTGTATCCTATACGTGCGTGAACCGAAACATGNCGAGCGACTTGTAGTTTCCGTGAGTGTATCCTATACGTGCGTGAACCGAAACATGTGTCACACAAATAAAAGTATGATGTGTGTAAGGGGGACCTTATTTAATAGTGGACGTAAATCAACAACTCTATCTTATAACATTATCTATGTTACTCGTAAATCTAAGGAGAGGGAGTAAAATATTAATTATAGATTTTGCAGACAAATTATTTCCCTTAACATAACTAATGTATCTCTATAGACATTGATTCAGTTTCATCCAATCTATTTTTCGTAGCAGAAAAAACGAACAGGGTAGTTTGTATTGACAACGCAAACAACCGCCAACAAATTGCTAGGAAATAAACATTTTCATAATAATTAATTTCAAACCTCCTAAAAATGCTACATTTAGAATGATAAGATAAAATTTATAAATTCATGAATGAGTAGTATCATAGTATCATGAAATTTGTGCTTAATGTAATTTGGTGATTGGAAGGTATTGCACACATGGGCAAAGCTGATAAGTTTAGTTTCATATTCCTACGGACACATGGTAGAAGCCCACTGAAATACCAAAATGGTGTCAAAATGTCTCGCATTTATCTCACCAGTATTTGTTTAATACAATTATTTTTTTATCGTCATGTAATGATGTTATAACAAAGTTGGGAATATCAGTTGTATCTTATGTACATTAGAATAAGATATGAAAAGTTTACAAATATGTACAATAATAATAAACTGTCTGAAAAACTAACGTTAATTTTAATAAATGGCTTATAAATTATTTTCACATTTAAATTACATTACATTATACTACATTATTACGGAACCGTATTATCATGCAAATGGACTTAACTCTATACGCTCACCTGTCTTTGTATTTTTCAAGAGACCTCTTAAAGTAAAAGGTGAGCAAAGATCCATTACCACTAGCTATGTTAAGGAATAATTATTTACTATTGATGATAAACATCTTAAGCATGGCCGTTAAATCCACTTACAAAGTGGAGAAAGGGGACGAAAAGTAATTCAAAATATTTATCGTGAGTATACTGGTAGCCCTTAGAGACCTTCCCCGACATGACCATTAAGAAAAGACTTCATCATTCATATTTCTTCATATCTTTTCGTACGGTCGACTACCGAACTCCAATCGCTTCCCAATGGACGTCTTTGATGGACATTCGATGGACGATGCAGCCTCCGAACACTATTCTTGTCTTGATAGTCATCCTAAGCAGGGGGAGGGACGTAGCTATTATGTAACCATACAAAAAGAGAAAGAATTATAATCAAATGTTTCTAATAAAAACTTTTTTCGGGTTGATAAGCCGCGTCATAAAATTCAAAATACTCGACGCTTTGTCGGCAATTATATCCTCAGGAGTTACAGCTTACCTGTGTAGTTTTAAGACATCATGAGCACAGCTTCTGAGGATGATGTCGGCTGCAATTGCTGACAAAACGTCGAGTATTTTAAATATCATAATGCTTTAATAAAAGAGTTTCAATATTGAATGATTGTTATTAGAAACATAAGATTTTTCTACCCCATCGTAGTCATCATCAGTACTAGAATAATGAGAACCAACATTATATCAAAATAACAGAAAAAAACAAAAAAAATTGACCAACTGCAGAAACAGAAAAACAAGCTGTGAAGCGTGGAGAGCTTTACTTTGCTTATTAAGGGTTTTGTGATCCGTCGCAAGGGGGTCGGCTGTGAGGAAAATCATTGCTAGCATTAAAAGTGGAGAAATATATGGAATTTCTTGGTTTAAAAAAAATTGAATTCGTCTTTTATTAAATGTATAAAGTTTCTAATCTTATTGTTAAAAAGTTAAAGATAAAAAGTAGTAAAGGATCTATTTTAAAAAATCTTTGAATCGAAAAAAACATGTTGAAACAAATCATAATAAAATCAAATGAATGATGAAATAAGTTGCAAAATGTTTCACCATATTCACGAACAAAGAACTTTTTCTCTCATCGTAAAATTATTAGATTTTTATGGAAACGTTTTCTGTACAATTACCGTAAAATAAAATAGAATACCTCTGATAAGTTTTAGTGTATGATACGTTCTTCCATAGTTTAAGAAGAGTTATTAATTAAACGTACATCGCACTTACAACTATAGTAAACGACACTTCATCAACCCACCTGTAATTAATAAAGAGTAATTAGAATTAATTCCCATCCGTCATGTAACTGCCTTAAAGATTTCAATTTTTCACTTACTTTTCGTTCGAATCGCTTATATATGTTAAGTTTACAACACGAACAGGTGTTATATAAATATTATAGTCTTCCTCTACTAATATAAAAACTCACAATTATCATTTTGGCGTTCATGGATGATATTTGTGAATTAAAATACTTCGTTAGTAATTTGTTTGCAGATTACACAAAAGACTTTTAACCGAAAGACTTTCAAAACAATTTTATTTTCAAAACACTTTTCTATGGTATTGACTTCATTCTGTATGGTTCTGCTTACATTGAATAAAATTATCAAATATGATACACAAAAAACACACCACAAAAATAAATTTAAGAGAAAAATTGATAAAATACCTAAGCAATCTGAAATATCTAGCCATAGAAAAAAAGAAAATCCTATTTTATTGATACTTTATAATTATGATTATTTGTTGAAATAGATAATACTGCAGACAATCACTACTAACTGCTTTACTATTTTATTAATGTTCATTTTTATTTTAAAATATAGGATAATTAGTACTTCTAACCTATTTCGTACCATACAGAATTACGCACCGTAACATACGTAAACAGATTTCTTAACTACAATTAGTAAGATGTCTTACAACCAGAAATATACAATGACATATGAAAAACTTTATCACAAAGATTAGTTAATTTGTTTAGTTATTCAATTAGAGAGCTTTATAGTTGAGTTGTGCATTTTTACAACTATTACTACGACCCTAGTGAACTCTTCATCGTGTAGAGATAACAATTCTGCATCGTTGGTTGTCTGCAATTGCAGCCTATAATGACGAGTAGTACAAATAGTGGTCATTATTCATAACTTTTCAAACACCCATGTTTACTGCACTGTGCTAGCGCTATTTTATCGTTTACCACACGTTAATCTTTCATTCATGGTTTTGTGACAAAGCCTTTTCATAGAAGAATCATTTCTTATTTTATCCTTTTTCAAAATCCTTCCTTTCAGTAACTTTATTAAAACATTGTGTTTGTGACAATTCATACTCTCATCTCCATTCTTTGAATTTATAGTCAAACATTGTCTCATGTAGAATAAATATATTTTCTTTAGCTTTTCAATAGTATTATTTTGTGTTTTCTAATTTGAAACAAACTAAAAATTGAGTCATAGAGATCATTAATTTAATATTTTTCCCTCACTGATTTCAGACCATAATAAAGTTATTCATACGGGCTAATGTACTAACGTACTCGTATGTTGGTATATTGTACAGTGCGTACATACAGCGACGGAGTAAACATTATTTCTTTTAGTTTTCCTTTAGTTTTTGGTTGGTTCCAAGAGCCTAAACTTCACCATATCCAACAGAAAAACCATCAAATAAATACAGTTCCCAAATAAACTTATCTGGTTTAAGAAAGTCTCGAATGATCTATTTCTATTCTATACATTTTTAACGTGTTGAAAAATGTTTGAATTATAACTATTTTAAGTCTATATTAAGTATTTTTAGAGTATATAAATTTAATGCTGTTAATTTTGCATCTCTGAATATAATGATTGCTTCGCAGATTTGTATTTCACCAAAGAAACGCAGTTGAAGGCAAAAGTAAGTAGCATTCGAGGAGTGACAGGTGTTTTGAGCCAGCTGGCGAAGATCCAGTAGCACTTTTGGATTTTCTGACTTCGTCCTTCTCATCCATCACTGAGTCTTGGCGTGAGTGTTCGAAGAAGATCAATGTCAATGCTTTGCAAAGTAATGGTTTCAATGTACATTTTGCAAACTATCCTTGTAATTTTTAGATTCTTGTAAATAACAAACATTTTACCATTATTTAGGTGACATGATTTCACGGATTGTCCTGAGAGAATATCGCGATTGAAAGGTTTCGTGAAACGTTCATTACTTTAGTAATGTCTGATGACCCAAACGTGTTTAGAAAGTGTCAATCATTCTGAGATTGCTGTTCGATCGTGCTTCCTTGCCATTAAAAATTCAATTTATATATTACCAGAGGAAACGAATTCTAGTAGCTATCCACTTCGTATTTATACGTCTAGATCTACTTCAGTTTCACATCACACACACAACAATTAAAATAAATTTTTTAGAATAATTTTTGCTAGAGGTTCACAATAGGAGTTTACTGTAATTATTTTTCTATTATTAAAAATTGAAATTACTAAAAATAAAAGTATTTATTTACATAATAATCAATAAAGAATAATAAATACTATTTTAATACTAATTTACAACAAATCATATCAATAAAGAAAAAATGAATTAAATAGAAGTTATAATAATATAATATTTAGAATAAGTTACGAAGCATACTTTGTTGAACCGTCCCAAAATTGCAGTACTTGGAATTTAATTTTAAATAAGGATAATTTGTGGGTGAACATTCCCATTTACTTTTAAAACAGTTTATTGACATTAAGATTTTTCTACTTAGAATACTTTTTTCACTTTTACGAATTATTTTATGAAGTGGGTAAAATTTCTACTTTTTGAGCATCTACGCAACAGAATATGAACTGCAAGTGCCCGAAAATATTAAAAATATGTCAGTAATGTTTATTAATTGCAATTTGAAATAATCTATAAGTATATTTACAATCTTCAATGATAATTTAAATATTTCTTTTGATTCTATAGACGTGTTCTTTTATTTCTTCAAAATGATTCTTTTCTATTATTTCCATGAACTTTTACGTTACGTTTGGCATCTATATTATTTTATTGAATCTCTTAACATTTTTAATCCAGTTAAATAAGAAAAGTCTAACAAAGTAACAATATTGTAAATGCAACTATATACATCATTCTGACCGAAGGGTTATGTGTTTTAAATGGACTACTTTCTTCTGTGTGAGTTATATTTTTTGAATAGTCTACTGTAAAACTGATTCACATTCATTATTCACAAATCGTTTTAGGTCTTCTTCTCATGTCTCAATCGGACAACTTAATCCTTTACGAGGGTGACTGTACGCGACCTAGGTATGAGTGTGTCATTCGTAAGTACGTGCTTACAGACAAGTCCCTGTTGGTGACAGACACGCGCGGACGCTTATCTGCAACGCGGTTATCACCGTGCGCCCTGAGGTCAGCCACAAGCAGCCACAAGGCTCCCTCTTCGGCTCAGCAGCCGCCACGCCACTGTCTGCCTCCTGGGAACTGCTGCTAATGCTGCAGCCAGTGACATGCCGCCTTCCAACCGGTGCCATCGCTCGCCCTACTCCAGCGCTTTCATAACGACTCACAAATTTTCTCTTCTAACAGCTACGGACGCTCGCTAAAGATGGTCAAACAACAGGTATTTATTTATCCTTGAAACTGATCTAAATAGATTTAAACCCAATAATACCTTGATTGAAATTTTTTTGTTCGTTTTTTTATATTACAGTTAACTTTGTCTAAAAATAATTGGATCTCTTTCCAAGGCGGATTACTTGAACTACTTCTTGTCACCCAGCATATATTTATGTTTTTGGTCTCATCAAAACAATAAATGAAATTTTATTTTATAAATTCCTTCTTAGTTAAAAAGCTACTACCCATTACCCGTCCTTGTTTCTTGCTTTTTAATTTTCCGTTAATTATTGCTATTGTATATTAAGGTTTCTGTTTCTCCATTTTTTACGTCTCGTTCAGCTTTTTGCTGGGTCAGTAATATTATTTCTTAATTCTACACGGACAAAAACATTCCAAAAATTTCATTTCAAGATAGGAGCAATTTTAATTTTTGCTTTGTCATACAATGTTACTCAATTCATTTTTTTTACTTTTCTGTGCTTAAAATGTAATGAACATATAATAACATTCCTTATTTCTGCATTCTTACTTCATTTTAACTCGGTTGGTAGTATATTCCATGATATTCTTCGTTGCTGTGCACCCGGCGTAGCATGGTTGTTTACTTTTTATTTTCTTATTCTATAGAATGTATAAGTTAGGTATGGCAAACATTCGAAAGAAAAATGTGAGATCTCTTTGTATCTTTACAAATTTGCTCCAAGAGAGTACATTTTCAAATTTTGGCAATGAAATCCAGTGTCGTATGTGTGTACGTTAAGAATTTTGTTCCCCCGATGACTCACAAACAAATTGATGCATCGAAACCAAACTTGAGATTTTGACTTTGATTGCATTGCGAATAGAAGTCTACTGCTGGACAGCTCGTACCGACTTCATTTACACTTCCGGTTTCTTAAAATTCAATCTTTTGAATGTCAGGATAGAAGCATTTTGATTGTCTAGTTAATTGTACGTATATATTTTTTTAAATTTATTTTTATTTTTTTAATATGAAATAATATCACAGATTCATCGATACAGAGACCAAATACAACGTATTTTAAGACTTCGACATCGATATGGGAGGACTACAATAGTCAGTAGAAGATTGACCCGTCTCAACGGTCGTTAGGGGCAGGTAACACCTCTATTGCGCCAGGGAGATTGAATTGGAGAGTAACATAAAGTGAGATCTTTGTTTTGCGAAAGCAATGTACAATGGGAGACAGACTGTGCGTTCAGATTGTTAAATCGCATTTCTTTACGTTGCACCGTTTTGGAGATACAGTGGAAATTTATAACCCATCTTGTAGTCGCCTTTTTTTAGATCTGCCTACAAGGCATATGTAAAGAGGCTAAGGCGGAAGATAATTCGTGCAATCTGTACTTGAATGTGAAGGTATGATGTTGAGGAGTGTATTATGTAAGGTTGTGAGGATAAGTATGTATATTAATTTTCTAAACATGTTATGAGTTTGATAATTATATAAATATACGATTTCCTTCCTCGAAAATTATATAAATATATGATTTCCTTCCTGGACGGTTTTTTTTCTGATTTCTTATATATTAATTGCAAAATAGGTTTTCTAAAAGAATGATTGGAAAGATGAGTGGGACACACTCCAGATTTTAACTTTAATTAGAGCTCAACTTAAATTTATCACATGCTTAGCTCAGCATTTCAAATACTGTTTTCAAATACTTATGCTGTTTTCAGTGAATCGATTAACACAAAATGTAGAATTAGTGTGATGTTTTGTTTTGTCATGTTACCCTCACAGCTAATTCTTAGCGGAACCATCAGCTTCGTACCTTACATAAAGAAATGTTTTTCTTTCCCTCTATTTACGATTCAAAAATTACCATTTTGCACCACACTTGTGAGAATTTGTATGGCGATTCCTATAAAATATCAAATCAATTAGATCAGATCATCACCTGTAGTATTCTTTTGAATTTCCTGAACAGAAAGGGACAAACTATAATAAACTGTGAAATATCTCGTTGAATGTGGTTACGAAAAAATACCAGCAAATAATGTGTACAAATGTGGCAATGCAAAATCACCATAACATAAAAATAATTACTTATAAATGGAGAAAAGCTCTATCCCCCAGATAAATCCCTTTTGGATACGTTAATAGATGATAGTATGTGACAGCTTCGACATTAATTTTTATGTACTTTCGCATTTCAATGTAACTACTGCTGTTGCCATACAACTAATTCTTAGAGTCGAATTTCAAAAAAATATTATATTGAAACTAGCTAAGAATTAGTGGAATCACATGTTCTTCCTTATTTTTTACAAATATTTTCTTTAATCGACAATAATAATTATTACCGTAGAAACTGTTCTTCATTTCTGTTATTAGTTTGGTATTGAGTGTAATTCAGTAATGGACTTCACATCTGATATTCAGTGATATAATAGAGATATATATTTTCGTTTCTTTAACTTCTCGGTACATTATTTTCTTGAACGACGTGCAGGGGTTACAAATTTCTAAAAAGTTTCGGCGACATAAAATTTTTCTTCTTCGTATTCTTCAAAGGACCCAAGGCAAAACGTAAATTCCGTCTTAGATAATACTTAAGCGAATACAGAATACCTAACTGTCATCACAATAATTTAAATCTATACTACTTTAGGCACACAATCCGAATTCAGCCAATAGACGAAAACAATCTAACTGAAATGGAAAAGGTTCATTTTGGTATGGTCAAAATGTTTTCATGTAGTACATGAAAATGGCAAGAATAGCAATTTTACGCTTTTTAATGTTCAATTTGTTGGAATTGTTAGAAAAGAAAAGGAGTAACTGTCATATTTATAAATGACTCAGAGAATGATTAATTTTATTTAAACAGTTGAATCCACATGAAAATATGTATAACTGTTTGCGTCATTATTATCATTATCGCCATATCATTTATGATTTTTAAATTTATTAAAGATGAAGGAGTTGAAAAACTTCTTTATAATCCTCGAGATGTCATGTGGGCTAATTTAAAGTATATCGTTGAAAACTGTATCAACATATTGAGACCGTGGATTGAATTGATTGATAATTCAATCACACGTTCTGAAAATATTTAATATAAAAGCATGGGTCAACATGGGAGATAGCAGAAAAGGACCTGGGTGGTCTGAAGTGTAGTGGCGGTGCGACATCACAGGCTCTGTAGAAAGTTTTGGAGTACAAAAACGTAATAAAAACTATTATTTGAAAAAATCAAAAGAAGTAGAGACCAGAACACATGTTTGGAGACAGACAAGTTTGAACTTGAATCTTTAGAAAAATGAGCGTCGAAATTCAGTACAAAAGAGAGCACCGAAAAAAGAGCGGATGTCAGGGAATATTATTTCCCAAAGCAACGTGGGTGTACGTTTGCGACAAACGGCCAAAAAGGCTCACGGCACATGTCTCTTGGGACATGATTCCTAAAGCAAAGAATCTTTAGAAATGTGAAATTTTGGGACTATGGGTTCAGTAAAAACACACGATGGAGAAATTCAAAAGGAAGTAATAAAAATTAGGGTTCAAAAGAAGGGCCGACGCTCAGAGCAAGTAGTAGCAAAAATGGGAGGATGTCTAACGAAGAGGGTACCGCGTCGCCTAGCAATAAAACAATAAAAGAGAGGATCTTAGAAGCGTGCCGCCCAGCGCAGATGTGCAGAGTAAAAATAACAAAATGGCCGACAGACCTTCGTCTAGAGGTGGGGCCAAGTCGTATGATTGGGAACATGAAAATGCGACGTACATCTTTTCGGAAACTTCCAATTAAAATTAAGAGGGGGAAAAGAACCAAGGGTTTGTAGTAGAAAGAAGAAATGATAAGAGGGGAACGTCACGTGACGCGAAATTGTCTATAAAAAATAGGACACAGAAGCACTTGAATGAGATGGTGAAAAATTTTGAGACTGTTTATTTGTGGGATGAGATGGTGAGAAATTTTGCGACCGTTTATTTGTGAAGGAGATGGGGAGAAAATCTCCGACAGCTTATTTGTGAGTCAGATGGTGAAAAATTTGCAACAATTTATTTGAGTTAGACAGTGAAAAATTTGCGAGAGTTTCTTCTTGTTAAGTGAGACGAAAGAAAACGTGTGATTGAAAAGGGCAAATGGGACTCGTGCAGTGCAAAAAGTTCGAACAAACGACTGAGGGACTTGAACAGATCAAGCATATAGCGTTTTATGAGTTAATGAGCCGTCAATGGTCACTTCAGCAAATTAGTAAGCCAGAGAAGGCATCGTCATTGCTTAGACAATAGAAAAGAAGTTACACTGTGATCCGTCAGAGGACATGCGAAGCGCATTCATACAGTGAGCTAATAATAATATTAAATGTTGCTAAAGCCGAAAACAAATTAATACGAAGTGAGTAGGGAAACTCTAAAACGTGACACATAGAAAGTGAATGGAAAGGGAAAAATCGCTTACGTAGAAAGGAGAGAACGAACATTAGTAAGACACGAGGAGCGAGACTCTCAACCAGGAACACAAAATTGGCCATGTCTTCATCCAGTCCGACATCACGAGACATCTTGGGTAGTGTGTAATAGTGTAGAGGGGATTTTTTAATGTTATTTTCGGCCTTGTAAACCACAAATTGTTATATAAATGTCAGCAGGCCGAGTGCAACAATTGAAGTGTTTAATTGTGAGGAGAGGGCAATGAACAGAGGGACCTACAATGAAGATGATCTTGGTGAGTACTATGTAAAAAGACTTTCAATAAGACGTTCCCAGAGCTCAGTAGGCGAAGTAATGTGTAGTATTGTGACTATTTACCAGTGTATTGTGTATTAATTAAGTTAGAATCATTATGAATAATAAAGTGTTTTGTTTGTTGCTCGAACACCTGATTGCAGTGTTTTTATTGTGAGTGGCTCTAATAGGAGTGAGTACTCGGTTCCCTCCCCTTAGAATTATACATTTACGGTAATTATCATTTTTTTTAAAATAGAAAAAAAGATTTTTGTTTATAACAATTAGAATTTTTTATTGTTATTTGTTAATAACAATCCGTAAAGTCACAATATATGTTCTTGGTTACAGATTGCGTATCAATATTTTGATCTACACTCGTTTATACGTTTATATGATATTGCTCGAATGTCATTGTAAATACATTCAAATGAATATTTAACAGTCATTATAATAAAAAATTATCTATTATTTAATTGAATTGTTCATCATAACTTTATAAAATATTCACATTTAATCCTTCAGTGCACAGAGAAGACCTTCTCTGCAAAAATATGTCCTATAATTGGCAATAAGCTGAAATCTTTTTATTCTGTAATAAAGTGAATAAATTCATAAACATAACAAAATTTGGTTTTCATTTTACTACTTTTACAAAATTGAAACTGCAGGGCAGACCTTTGCGGTTCTATATTTTTATTATTAGTCTCAGTCAGTCGAGCCAGTGCTAAGCAAATAATTGATGAATTTAATAGTACATGATTATAAATAATAAAATTATCTTTTTGTGATGACGTAACTAGTTTTGGGCGATATAGGAGTTACTTTCTCGAGCCAATTGATTAAACTACTTTTATGGTGAGACAGTAAGGAAATATATATCTCACAATCTTCTCTAGTATTTTTAAATAATTGTTGTTGTTTTTTTGTAATAAGGATATCATTATTTCATAACTTCACACCTTTTTCTGGAAATTATGGTTATTTTTACTTCATACTCAGGTTAACTCCTTTTCAGTTATGTCCTGGGTGACTGATATACATGCAAACTTTAGAGAGTGATGAGGAAAGTTCTAGAAAAAATAGTTGTGGGAAATAAAGTTTTTCAATGTGGAAAATTAAATGAAAAATGATCTCTCTTTCGAGCAGTAATTTGATGCCCCTCAACAATAAAATGTTCAGATCTCATGCAATATATACATTACTTATTAATCATGGAGCATTCATAACCTTGTATTATCCGAAAATTTGTTTTATCGGTACGTTTTTACTACCACCTCTTAAGACTTTCTCTCACTTCATAACTATTCAAAAAAATACTTCTAATTCTTAAATAATCATACCAATATAATATTCTTAATTTATTGTGTAAGCAAAACTTTTAATTTATTGAATTATGGCAATTTGTGTCATGGAGTAAATGTAACGCAAAAACACTGCTATTAGCCAAAGAAATTACTCTGTTATTTCGAACTTCAAGTTTGAGTAAAGGAAAACAACGAGAAAAATTTCCTTAATTGTTTATTTTATTAACGCTTAATTTTGAATCACGTTTCTTCTACAATATTTTATTTTTTGTTTGCGTTAAAGATGAGATTACGAGGTTTTTCATTATTAAATGTCTAATTTCTAAGTGTTAGTAATCGAATAGAAATTGGAAAAACACGTGTTGGGTAGCCATATTATTAAACATACGGATTTAATTACACGTTAAGAATTTATTGATAAATTTTACTAATAAATTGAAAAATTTACTGATAAACATTACGCCGTTAAGAATTTACTGATAATTGCCTGTTTCATTCTTATCATTTCATAACGAATGAATAAAAATATGTCGTCAATTATGATAAACGAAACTGGAAATTCCCAAGATGTCGCATTTAACGGAACTGTTGTGAAAGACAACTGTCATGTTCAACGTCGAATTAATATTTAGAGAAACTGTAGAGAAGATAATTTATGTCTGTTTCGCTCTGAATTTAAATGTAACAGACACAAGCTCTAAAAGTTAAATTATTCCTTATCCTGCTGCTGTGTTATTATACGTTCTAAATTTTGTATTATATCTTTAAGCAACACAGCATTAAGCGCTCACCAAATGACAGAAAATAACTGAACAACGATTTCTAATTGAATTTTCTATTCTAGTATTACAGTAATTTTACTTTTTTAGTCGTAAATAATAGACTTTTCCAGCAAATATTTTTTCTTCGCGTGTATATCTCATTCATAGAGCCACGCTACATCTCAGTATTTTAATTTCTTGACCGAGAGCATTGTATATTCAAATAAACCCTCAAGATGATCATAACATGGACAAGATACATTGTAAGGTTAAATAGATTCAGTTGGTTCATTCTGACATTTGTTTACTCAATAATGTAGTTAAACAACATCACGGTGTCACAGGTGTTTTGAAGTTTGAATTAACATCATTTACAAACAAGAACGCAGGTGACTTTGTCCAATGTGTTTTCAAAACTTGAAGAGAAAACTCGTCCTCTCCCACCGTGTCAACGGAAAAGATAATAAGCATGTGTATTATTGTTGTTCTCTTTATTCAAATTGTGTTCGTAAAATATATACAATAAATAAATAATTTATTGTACAAAGACATAGTTATTTCAATTTGATTCTACAATTGATGGTCGTATACATTTTTAACAAAATCTATTACAATGTGTAATAGAAAATATTCACATAATAAATGTAATTAAGATAAATATGTTGTAAAAAAAATAAATGATAGTTGGTAGGAGTTTTCTTTTGTGAAATATAATCAGTAAAACTTATTTGTATTGCTGTAAATCTCCGATTCTTTTACGCGTCATTACGATTTTTTAATCACATTGTCAAATTTTGCGACATACGTTTCTAATGTCTAAATTAAATAAGACTGAGAAATCTCATTTCCTTATTCCGATATTTTAGTAAAAAAGTCAAGTTAGTGTAAACGAAAAAAAAATTCATTGTTGTAAAATGCATGCAGCTCTGTCTTTTTAATTCTCAGTTTCCTCTGATGGAAGCATAATCAACTCATTGGACGATGCTGGTTTCTATTTATTCAGCCTAATTTGTTAAGTCATTGGTATTTTTAATTTCACTATCAGTCTCAAGAATCGCATAATTCGCATGAGCTGTTTGTAAGCTGGTTCGAGGAAAGAGTTGCTCCGGGCCGGCGACCCTTGGCAACGTGCCCAGTGACCCACAAAACGGGTGCACCCTTCCGAGATACGTCACATAGTCTGGCGGACGGCTTTAACATATACACTCGGGAGAGGAATTTTGTTTACAAAAACTCCTTGGATCGATCCATTTGTTGCCATTTTAAAAATCCAATACGTGATGTTAACATTCGGATAAGGTTTAACATCGTGAGAACTCAAGTCTAATGGAATTAAATATTAAATATGTTAGCAATTAAAATCTCATATATAATTCAAAGGAAATTAATTTTACTATTCCACGTTATTGTTTCTGGTGAACAAAAGTTCGATCTTGAGAATTGCTGATCAATTAGAAAACAGTTTTATTTCCAAATACTACATGAAATATTTATATTCATATGACGGCGAGGATTAATGTTTTAAGATATTCTAAAATTCGATATCAGGTTAATAAGATATATAATTTGATAGTTACTCCCCTCGAATGTTCTGAATGTTCTGTTTTATAACCTTCAGAATGAAATTAAGTACTAATAAAACTTCATTTGACTATCGTCATCAAATTTATCTTCAACAATATCTGTGGAATTTAGTACAAATAGATGCTCCTTTAAGGTGTTCAACGGGAACAATAAAATTATTTTCTTCACTAACTTGATTGTTTCGATGTACTGTTAAATCCTAATACGTTAATAGCTATATAAGGATATCTTCTTGATAAATGTGTAAGCAACTCGAGTGTGGTTCTTGCTGTATTGCGAAAAACAATTTTACACTTACCACTAAATCTGAATTTCACGATCATTCGTTATATCTCATGGTGTGTTGTATAAACATACAGCTTTCGCAAAATTATCACGAATTTTTATTTATGTTTGTTGAAAAATAGATTAGTGATTATTTCTAGGCAATTTGAAACAAATTACAAGTACGGAGAACCACTAGACACATCGAGATGACGACTGTAATACCTGAAATTACCGCCAGTATAGTTTTCTTTAACATTTAATAAATATTTGTGTAAAAGACTTTAACCTAGTATATGTTTTAAGTCGAAATCTTATTTGATAACTTTCGGACAGATGAAAATGGCGATGAGTCGAGAATCGAACCCAAGAGTTCTACTTTGAGAGCAAGAGATGAGTATCCACGACACTATTCGTCCAGCTTCCACTAATGCACATTATTTTCACCCAGATCTAACGCCGGAAAACCTGAGATACACCCCCTTACAGATGATAAGTGGAAGAACTAAGTGGAAATGGTGTACAGTTGTCGAAGAAGAAAGAGTTGCATAGTGACTATTAGTCATGCAGGAGTCCCCACTTCAATTCCCGGCTCGTCGCTATTTTCATTTGTCCAAAATTTATCACATATCTTGTCCACGTTTACGTACACGGAAGAAATATATGAAAGATCTTATTTTCATATATTTGTTCGGTTATTTTGCAAGAATAAAACGACCTTATATGCAGACAATTTTATTCTTCTTCACCCATTACATGTATATACCAGTGACACCTGTCAAAGATCAATACACTGAATAAAAACTTTAAAATTACACGCAAAATAAAATATCTCAACGTTTCTTGTGTGAGACTTCATCTGGAGACGAAACATTGTGATTTTTTTTTACTTTGTGTATCGTTTTAAAGTTTAAGAGTTTTAATCTTCGACAAAAGTCGCTGCTATACATATAAGAAGTGAAGAATAAAATTGTCGCCATAAAAAGTCGTTTATACTTGCACCATTATTAGTAGCAGGCATATAACAAATTAAATTGTGTGATTATCACTTTTATTAGTACAATGCGATGGTGTGTTAATGATAATTTATATGTTCTTCAGGTCCAGATCAGTGTCCGTCGTCCATTTCAATCCGCATCTGGGACTTTCCTTCTGTTGCTCTTAAGCCATGTGGCTGCATCTTCGGCGTCATCGGCAGCTCCACCTCCGCGCGCAACCGCGTTGGCAGCGGCGTTGTCGGCAGCGGCGGCGGCGGCGACGGGTAGCGCTCCGCCTTCGAGCTCAGGACCTCTGTCACCACCAACACCTACTCCTTCAGCCAACTGCGCCGCGCTCTCCGGCACCTGCGTATGCATCGCCGATGACGTCGCGCAATGCGTCGACACCAACGCCAGTGATCTCTCCTTCCTACGCGGCCTCCGTAACCGCAGTCGCTTCAGCGAGATCATCGTCTACCACAACAACATCCCTGCGCTGAAGAACGGCACATTCCACAGTCTACAGATGACAAATCTGAAGACGGTGCGGTTGGCGTACAACGGGATAGTCACAGTTGAACCAAGAGCTTTCCATGGACTGAGGAAGCTCAAGAAACTAGTGTTGGTTCGGAACAATATTCGTTCGTTGCATTCAAGCACTTTTGAAAATGCGAGTAAGTTATCGTTGGTGGATTTGAGTAATAATCAGATATCGGAAATCAACGCTGTGCGACATGTGCCAAATCTGGAGGACTGTCGTCTGGCGAATAACTCTATAACGGAGTTACCTGCAAGAGCATTCTGTAACTCACCACCATGTCGCCTCAGGTCTATTAATTTAGCGAATAACGAGATACACAGTATTGACAGCTGGGCATTCTTTGGACTGCAATCTCTCGAGACTTTGAATCTCTCCGAAAATAAAATTTCTTCTCTACATTATTTAACTTCAGTTAATACAACCAACCTTAAAGAACTGGATTTGAGAAGAAACGGAATCACTGCGGTGAATTTCGTATGCGAGATTACGAGCCTAAAGTATTTGTTTTTAAGCGAGAACAAAATATCTCAAATTCATAATGAATCGTTTGTTTGTGGACATTCATCTTCTCTGATTCACATAGATCTTTCCAGAAATGAAATTTCTGCAATTGATTCCGCAGCGTTTCAGGGACTATATAGTGTATGGGATCTTATTCTTGCGTGGAACCGTCTTACATATATTCATCCTGCAACTTTTCTTAACGCGACGAATCTTCGTTCACTTGATCTTAGATATAACCATATTACACAATTACATTTCGTGCGAGATATTATCATGCTATGGAACCTAGATCTGTCACACAATGAGATCTCCTCAATTCCACGAGGGACATTTGCTCATCACAATTTGACGCAACTTCTTGGAAATGGAGCGACCAGCAACGGCACTCAAATTAAATTTGTTTTGTCAAGGACAATCACAAATATCAACCTTGCGCATAACCGACTCACAATGTTAGAGCGGGGTTCTTTGGAAGGTTTATATAAACTTTATCAACTAGATCTCTCATGGAACAACATATCAAGTTTGTCACTCGACATATTTCAAAGGCATTCTCAAATGACGAGACTTAATGTGAAAGGTAATAGATTGACTAATCTAGACGTGGCTCTGTCTGCTCCAAGTCTACAGGCGTGTGATGTGGCTGACAATATGTTGTCGTCAATACCTTCATCATTCTCATACGATGTCTCTGGTTTAAAACATTTACACTTATCTAGCAATAACATACAATATATACACACCAATACGTTTACAAATTTCACACAATTGATTTATTTAAATATATCTAATAATGAGTTAAATACAACAAATTTCGTAGGAATTGCACCACAACTTGAGTATTTATATATGTCTAAAAACAAACTTTCCTCGCTGCACCAGCACGCATTCAATACACCATTTACTGCAACTCTCAAATCCATTGATATTTCACATAACATAATATCAGTCATTCATAGTGACACTTTTGAAAATTTGTATAGCTTGCTGAGTCTTAATATGAGTTTTAATAATATCGAAACCATACCTCAGTCAACGTTTCGTCATACGCTTCGTCTTAAAGAACTCAATCTGAACAATAACCGAATCGTTAGACTACAATTCATCCACCCATTAGTCAGTCTCAAGTACCTGCACCTCGTCAAAAACAATATTGCCAACATAGACTCACAAACTTTTGCTGAGACGGTGGTATTGCATGCAGTAGATCTAAGTGATAATTCAGTGAGAGTTGTGCCCGATGGAACCTTCAGAGATTTCTCTCAACTGGTCCATGTTAATCTAAACAATAACAGTGTTACTCGAGTGGCTGATGACGCATTTACAAACTCTACAATGTTGAGAACTTTACGATTGGCGAGAAATCGACTGTCAAGTGTTAACTTTCTGGAAGGAACAACCAGTCTTGAAGAGCTCGACTTGTCTAATAATGAGGTGAGTAAAATTTTATTTGCGATTGTTTCCCCCCAACTAATACATACAGAACACACGTATTACAACTCTTGTCAATTAAGAAACCATTTGTATCATGTTATAATATTATTGTGAGAACTACCATGAAAAGGAATATATTGTTTATTAGTTCTTCTTAGAAGGATAAATTCAAAGTTGTTGCTCATAATTTTATTATTACTATAAAGCAATTTCAGCTGCATAGTAGCCATCGTCAGTAGCATACACTGGAATATATGTTACACACAAAACCCGAATTCAGCCATTGGACGAAAAAAACGACAAAAACTAGTTTTGGCAGACGCGTTTTTGCCAGAACTAGTTTTGAGCGTTTTCACAACAATGAAGTTTTGTCATAATGATGTTTCCTCACAATAATGAAGTGGAAATAATTTCTAGAGTATTTACTGTGACTAACATGTTATTTCCATGCATGAGACATTTATAAAAGTGTCCCATTTACACTATGTGGTGTTTGTAATACTCAGATTGATGGAAAATTTATATTTCTATTACGTATGTCCACGATTTTAAAATTAACATTTTTATGAACTGAGGCGGAATATAATAAAACACAATCATATAAGTCTATAAATTAATTTCTTCCACAATTTGTATACGTGTACATAAATAACATTGGATATATGTATGGCACACTAGCGATGTCAACGAAACTTGATTCAGCGATGACTCACTATCTGGCAACAAACATTGTGTTGGTAACACATTACATGCATCCCTATGGAGGGGTGGGAAGACATTAATATTTAAAAATAATCGAAAACTACCGATGTTGGTATTGACTATATTTTTGAGGATGCTGAAGTGAAGAGTAACATTTCTCATGTCGCTTAAATCTACAATGAACGAATGTACACCCTTCGTCTACGGGGTGAAAGAAATAAAATATAAAAGTAATCGGAAATGATCGCTGTTAGAGTTGGGACCATAGTTATCGGGGCCGCTGAAACTTGTACTAAGATTCCCGATAACACTCACGTCCACGATTAACCCTTATATATCCCTACGGAACGGGATGCTATTTTAAAGTTATAGAAAATTATATAGAAATCTCCAATTCTCAATTTTTGACATCGCTGAGCTTAATAATATTCTCATATAATGTAAGTCAAAATTGAACTTCAGTGGATAGAAAGACACTCCTATCATCCCCTGGGGATGGAGTGGGAAGAGTATGAAATTTAAAAATTAACGGAAATGACCTATATTTGTGTTGAATACATTACTTTCGGGGTCACTGAAATGAATAGTGACATCCCCGATTTCGCATAGGTCCATGATCATTCCCCGTTCACCCCATCAACACTAGGGAAGGAGATGTCATATAAAAATTAGCTGAGATGAAAGGTGTCACCCCTGATATCGTTTAAGTGTTAATTCAGTCCCCATGGAAATTTCACACTCCTTTATCTCCTAAAGGGAGTGGAAACGACATGAAACGAAAAAATATATGAAAAGGACAGATTTTCATCGAACAAATTGTTTTCAGGGTTGCTGAGGTAAATAACTGATCAGCCAATACTGTTTAAATAACATGGAGGTACGGGACCCTTGGAACTGATGGTGAGAAGGAAGGGACGTAACTATAATTTGAAATGACCTATATTCGAATGAAATCCATCGTCTGCGGGATTACAGAGATAAAGTATTAAAATGAAAGGGGAGGGTAGGAATGGAGTGACGTAAAAATGATCCAAAATTATTGATGGAAATGTCGAGTTTATAATATTCGGAGTTGCTGTGACGAATTATTTTAATTGACAAGATGGAGAACAGCCTAGCACATCAAAACTATCTAAAATGTTCAATATTAGTTATGATACTGTAGTTTTCAAGGTCACTGTGATGAGGAGTGACATTATTTGGGACGTTTGAGATCACGAACAACCCTTATAACATCGTTCTAACTTTCGGGAAATTATCAAAAATTATATATCAGAGAAGAATCCAGTTTTCAACGTCCCCGAGTTGAATGGTGGAATCGATAACGTGCAAGTCTAAATTCAGATCCCATGAGAAATGGCATCCCTTCCACCCCTAAGTCAGTGAGAGATGGGTGGAAAGAATGAAATGAATATGATTGATTTGTGTACATTCTGCAATTTTCTGTTTCTAGATGAAACATTATTCTACCAATTTCATTATGATGAAGTTGCAACCAAACGGAATGTTTGGTTTCCCTCTAGGTGGGGTTGGAAAGAGCGAGACGAGCAAAAAAAATAGTCGGAAGCGATGGATGTTTGTGTGGAATCCATAGTTGTCAGTTATGTCACTCGGGATGCCGTTAAGTTTCTGACTCGGTACATCAAATAAACTAGAATTCAATCTAACCCTTCAATAAAATAAACATAAAAGAACTTGTTCCAAAACAAGTTTCTATTTACAAAGTGCTGTGCTAAAAAAAGAAAAATTGAAAATGAAAAAAATAAAACTATAAAAATATCCTATCTCTGTTACTCAAGTGCAATAGCTTAGAAGATTCATAAACATAGATATTTTTAAAATGTGAAATACTAATTAAAAAATCACAGGGGTCGAGCATCATAAATACTGACTTAAAAATTTCTGAAAAAAAAACACAGTATTTAAAATTTTACATTCCATTCCCTTCCAAAAAGGTACTAGGAGTATATAGTGACTGATCGTGAAATTTGGTGTCATCGGAAATATCACTACTGGTTTCAGAGGTCCCTAAAACTACGATCTCAAAAATAATAGTTGCCATTTCTGATAATAGTTACATTTCATGCCTTTCTGACCCCCTACTCAATGGGTGTAGCCCTCGTGGAGGTTGACCGTGGGCGTAAGTTGCATTGAGTGTATCGATGCCATTTAGTGGTACCAAAAAGGATATATTCCACATCAATAACGGTCGTTTTCTATTATTTTAACTTGCCATCGTATTTCACCCCCTTATGAGTGCTAGGAGCATATAACTATTTGCATAATCTTTTAAATATCTGAAACAAATTAGTATTAAATTATTTGATTTTTATTAACTTCAATATACTAGTACTCTCTATTTCAATACATATTTTTGTAATTAATACTGTATATAATTATTATTAAGACCATTTTACCAATAGCTAAATATATTCCTGTATCTTGATTGTAGACCACTGAAGATGACAGCATAAGCTGCGAGTGTCGGTTTTGGTACATAAATATATGTTTTTGGTTGACTATAACTTTGTTATTCATTAAAGTAAAAACCGAACACAACACCATTATCAAACCGATTCTGTCTTTTTTTTCGTCCAATGGGCGAATTCGGGTTTTGTGCGTAACAATATATATTTTCTGTTTTTACATTTTAATTAACGTTTCATGGCTGCTGTGTAGCTGAAAACACTTTATAGCAATAATAAAACTATGAGCAACAGATTAATAACCTTTAATTTATCATTCTTTGACAATGTTGCCAACACCTCACATCTACCTAGTATTTCATTTTAATTTTTTAATAATATGGAAGTATTAATTTATTGACTAAAAGTCTTTGAATACTAATTTATTTACATCCCAAATAGAAGACTTAAACCAGAAAAATGACTGATTTCTTACGTGATTTATCACAAGGACATCCTCATAAAACATTCATCGTGCGTTATAACTCGCCGACAGGTGATTCAGTAGTTCTGTATTGCAAGCGGCTGTTCCGTTTTGACAAGCTGGTGCTTCGCTCTGAAATGTCGTCAAACTCGTGTTTTACCGTGGATGACATTCGTCGTTTCATCTTTCAACGCCTTCCTATACAATGTCCCCCCTTACCCGCTCCCATCCTACGCTCGTAAATTATGCGATGCGTCGATCGCAGAGAACGGTTTGACAGGTGTCCTTTGACAGATGAAGCGAAGCGGGGAAAATTGAAAACTACACGAATCTGCGGATGATGTTGGTGGAGTGAATTCACATCTATTTCGAGAGTCCGTTCCTATTCGTTCACATATAGAATGCATGTAGAACAAGAATTCAATTCCGGTCCCCCTTTATTTCCAATCTCCATTTGTAAGGAGCGAAATATTTTCCGTCGTTATTCCTTCAGGGTATGGAAATGAGTGAATTAAATGTATTATGGTAAAAAATATTTTATTTGAAGTTTCTACATTCTGTAGAAATGCAGAACAAAATTGTAAAAAAAATTATTTCTCTTGAGCGATTTTCGCTCTCCTGCATGAGTCACCACATTAACAGTCCCTCATCCAGAATCATCGACCTATATTACTGGAACGCGCACTGTCCCTAAGACAGAGTATTGTGATTTCCGAGCTCATACATCTACGAATTACGGGTAGTGGATAACGGATTCTTTTCTAAGACCATACCTGATTTGGTTTCCATGATCTTAGTTTTGGTTGCTGATTCGCAAGCTGAGTGATAAAATTGTATTACATTTGTGAGCCTGAAAATTTACATTTACTTTTATTTAGCAGAACTATATAATTGAAAAGTACAGCAGATACTACTTTCCTCCATCTGCTACTTGTAGGCACGTTTCACTAGCTTTCTTATTTTGCATTCACTATGTAAACACGATATCTGAAAAGTTATATGAAGTGTTACTTTACTTACATACAATTCTTTGTGAATATTCATTACCAGACGCATCAGCGCTGTCTTTTGTTAGGACTCAAATAGTCAAGTAACATCCTTTTCAAATGAGTCAAGTAGCTTCTTTTCTTTGTGTAATATTTAAATACTATCACGGAAAAGATGAGGTTAAATGTGATCAAAATAATAGAAAATCGTGGACTTTTAAATAGATTATTTATGTGAGTTACTCTATCAAGTTAAGCAAAAAATAGAACACAAATTTCCTAGTACACTTGCGTATTACTATATATGACGATGACTAACATGAAATGAAATGAAGGTAACGAAATAATATCAACACAGATGCCGCTGTCTTTCAGGTGAACACTTTGCCGGAGCCTCTAGTAGCATCGAGCTCCGGTAGCGCACACCGTCCCCGTTTGGCGCGCCTCAACCTCTCACACAACAGACTGACTGGGTCTCTGGGCGCCGGAGTTTTCCGGAACCTCGGTGCTCTGCATGCACTAGACCTGACCAACAACGCATTGACACGTCTTGCGGATGGTGCGTTGGCGCAATGTGGCGCTCTTCTGCAGCTGGGTCTTGGCGCAAACAGACTGACTCGTTTAGCCGACGTACCTCATGCACCACGTCTCAAGCATTTATACGTATTTGGGAATCGGCTTACGAGATTGCATAATGATTCGTTCGCAGCCAGTCGACTTTCTCAGGTGAGTGGGTTTCTATGAGATTCGTTTATCTCACAGGTTCAGAAATTATATGCATTCTATGCTCCCAAATTCCATTAAATCGATTTATATATATCGTTATACTCTCACGTAATAAATATACCAATAATAATATTTCAATTTTGCTGTAGTCTCACTACATATTTGCAAATATACACTCACAACTTCTGAAATTGAGGTTCCTCATATTCTTATTTTTAGAAGATTACCGTCAATAGTAAGTTATAAATAACCTACTCGTAACTACACTAAATAAATAAATATGCTTTACTTTCGATTTCATCCGTGCGTTGAATTTCGTTAAATCATACACGTAAATGTTGCAAAATTCTTGATTGTACATTCACTACATTATAAATTCTATATATTAAATTATAAATATGTCATGAAATATAACAAAGTGGAGTTTATAATTTACTTCGATTTATTTTATAATAGACTAATACAGGTCTCATAATTTCGTAATGGTTTGAAGTTTCCCTGTGTGTTTTCTCCAGTATTGACTGTAATAGTCCGAACATTAGTATTTCTTATTCCTGTATGATCACTTGGCAATCACTTACTATAATTACAAAATTTACTTCTATATGAATTATCGAGAGAAAATTGTGGTATGGTGTTTAAACCTCATCACGCCATAACACACGTAACAAAATTTTGCTTTAAATGCTTAATTTCTTCAAAATTTCCTAACACGAAAATATTCCTAACAGGAAAATCTGTGTTTCATTCCCCACACAATCGAAAAATATTAGTAGCCTTTGCGTTTCAACCCCTCAGTTCTCTACAGTGAATGACGATGTATAAAGCGTATCCCTTTTCGGATTATACTTCGTATTATACATTTGCCCCAATATCAGGAGAGTCTGCTTGTCTGAACACTTGTTGAGCATAGGTGGAACTTGTTCGTCTAAATTATAATAGAAAAATAAGAATGATTTGTCGATAATTTTGTTTAACAATCCTGAAAATGTACAAATTTTGTAATGTCCACGCTGCTTTACTTTATTTTTCCCACCTTCCCCCTGCATTGAACAGCGGCATTACAACGGTTTTTACGCGATTTCTTTTTACGAGTTTACTTCTCTGCTTCTTGTATTTCTTATTTAATATTTCCGCATCAAAGATCATTATTTTCTCACAAAAATCTTTGAAAATTTCGTATTTCTGTTTTGAACGCTGCTCTACTTGTCAAACTCCGTTAGTTATAAGCTCGCGGGAAATAATACATCGGTGATTCTATGGAAATGGAGAAATTTGTGGCACTCAAAGGAGTGAGGTCCATGAACAAGCACTGCACGTTTTCAACAGATCCAACAGTGTACACAAAACAACTGAGGTTATTGAGCAATAAAGAAGGTTAATTTGGTTTCGGTGGGAACCCACAGGGTTGCCACCGCATCAACCGTTCTTGGATGACCATCTTTACTTTGACAGGCGTGAATTAAAAATAAATGGCAAAGGAGTGAGAAATCGGTCGTGAATTAATTATGTGTCATCCACATTAACATTGAATTATGTTAAATGAACTAATCATTTGCATCAATATGCTGTGCTAGCAAAAAAATTAAAAAGTCAAACTATCTGGAGAGTGTGTTTTGGACATATACTTCCCATTTTTGTATATAATAAGCCACATGCGCTCTGCAGGTGGTGCATCTGAACGTGAGTGCAAGTGGAGTAGCCGACGTCGAAGCCGGCACTTTCCGAGGTCTCCGTGTGCTGCGATACCTGGATCTCTCTCGTAATGTCATCTCCTCGCTTCCGGAAGGCCTCTTCGCCGCAAATACCTTGCTCAGCGCTCTGGATCTCAGCCACAACCGATTGACTGCGGTCTCATCTCATCTTTTGCGCCCTTCCGCTTGCCTTGAGTTCCTGGACGCATCCGCCAACTCCTTGGTTACTGTGCCTCCACGCGCTTTCGGGGACCAGATACGATACTTGGACCTCTCCAAGAACTCCATCACGAGTGTAGCACCCGGTGCCTTCGACGGACTGCGAAAGCTCGAGGTACTTTCGTTATAATATAAAAAACAATAATAATAATAAATCTTATATCAATCATGTGGAGGATAAAATAATTTACTGTCCGGAAGCAAGGTACCATCCCATCAATTCCGATAAAGGGCCACATATTTATCATCCCTGCACTACATGTTATTAAATCAATGGAACACCAACCAATTTATATCTAACAGAATACAATGTATTGTTTTTCAATCGTAACTATAAAATAATTCTAAATTTGAGATTCATTATTACAAGAGTGTTATTGAGAGTACTACCTCTAGGCAAGAACCAGGAGAGGTTATTTACAAAGTCCGAGAAAACCCCGGGTCATTGTTTTTACTTCGAAGAGATACACGAATTTCTTAGCTTCATGTCAGGTATTATGTATTAAAAATGTAAAAGTAAGATTTCTTTTCGTTTTCGGGTGAAATATAGTGATTTTTTCGCAGGAAGTCTATTAATGGGTTTCTCAGTTAGTCCTGAAGTTACGTTTCAACATTTGAGTTTACATATACCAAATATTTAAGCAAAATAGCTTTTTTGTAAGTTCAGTTGGTTTGATTGGTACTTAGTTCTCTGTAAAAATACGCTTATTTAAGTTCATTAAATTGAAACGTTTTTTTTTTAAATTTCGTGGTAATATGGTGCATTAAGTAAGGAAATGTCTTATGAAAATAGTGCTATCTACAAAAAAGGAGAAATTGAAATGATAGGGTTTATTGCGAGCATCCCCTTTCTTAATATAATTAATTACTGCATGAGAAATATTCAATGCAATATAGTTATAAAAATCGTGACGTAAATGCCTATGTGTAAGAACCAATACACTGTTGTTATAGTAATATACACTGTTTCTGTTGTATTAGTAATATTCCTCTTTATTTCGTTAAGATGAACACAAAAAGTTGTTATGAATTGTCCTCTCAGATGTTTATCTCTACTGAGAAGGAATTTTAATTACAACAAAATGTAAGAAAACTTCTTTTTTAATATCATACATTACTATTTCTACTATTTATGCCCATTCCATAATCAAAATAAATTATTTATGTCTTTTTAATAACGACCTGAATATATTTTCATTGCGTACATTGAGATCGCCCAAAAAGGATCATAAGTTATAACTTATTCATACATCAGTATTATTTACGCCAGCACTCCACTCTGCTTTTTAAATATACGTAACAATCTTTAGTCATTTCCATCATGATTTTATGCATTCATCAGGTGCTCGACTTGTCGGAAAACAGCATCTCTAACCTCAGCATCGGTGACGCCCCCGATGGCAGCGTGGTGCTGCTTGGTGGGAACCCCGTGGACGCTGCGGGGAATAACCCCTGGAGACAGTGTACGGCTCAAGAGAAAGGATTGTACAATTTGTACGATATTTCAAACAGTGAGTTAGACAAGTTTGCGAAGTTATATATGTGGATTCTCCAGTTGAATAGTAGTGCTACTTGACCAATGAACATTGTTCAATCAAATGTTTATGTGACGAGGTAAGACAAAGATTGTAGCATACAATTCATTTAGCGTGTTGTAAGTGCTTGTGAAGTAAGTGCACCTAATTATTTTGGAGTACAAAGATCGTAAATGTACAAGTGACATAAATCATCATTGTACGAAATAACTTGGCACGAACTTCCGAGAGAAGATGAGAAATCAAAACGCAAATCTTAAGTTGTGATTTGCATTTACCTTGTGCAACAGAAAGTTTCATTTAAAAAAATATTCTTGTGATTTTAAAGTAAGTGTATTAACTTGAGGCTATAAACAATTCATAATAAGTACATCTTTTATGACTAAGTGTTTACACAGTAAAATTAATGAACTTGTCCCTTTTATTTTCTCTCGTGCTAATTATTAAAATAATATCATATTGTATACTTAATATTTACTTAATTAAATCTAAGAGCTCAGATACAAACATTGTTTAACCAGAAATGTGGAATAAACAAAGAGAAAGCATCTCTTATCTACTACGGATTATCTTTATGTTCACTTTTTTATGCACGCCACTCTCACTCGACCATTTGTAAAACAGCTACCTTCCCTTTATTGAGCTAAAAAGAGTGAAATGTTGAAACGTATGCAAACAGTCTTTTTATCTCTTTGCACTCCCTTAGTTTTATTTACTGGGACATTACACTTTTTTGTTCTTCAATGAAAAGGGAAAGTGAACTGTTACAGCCAAACAAATGCTTTTGTGATCATACTTCCCTGCTCCCTTTTATAACGACCGTCGACTTTCGATTTTATGACATTTCAATACAGTTTTTTGCATCACTAATGGACGATGTGTAGCTAACGTCTGGTCACAAATGGACAATCATATTGGACGCTGAAAGAGGGCCTTTTTTGCACAACAGAATATACAGAGAAAACGAGTTTAGGGAGCTCCCTAGCATACAGACTAATACGGAGATTCATACCAAAATCTCCTCGTTTGCGCACATAAATCACGGAGGGAGCATGCTCCCTGAATTTGTATTTTTTTGTTGGGTTTTAGGGCACGTCAACGTCAAGGTCACTAGACCCCTTCTGAATTTGTAAATTCGGTTGTGAGAGTATCAGTATAGTACAAAAAAAAAAAAAGAAACATTATTACTCAATGCAGAGAAAGACATAGAACAAATGTATTTTATTTCCTAAAACAAGTAGAATAACTTTTAATTTAAACAATTTATATAAAAAACTTTAAAATAATTTACTTACAACTGGCTGCTATGAATTAATTTATTTCATTATTTCAAAAAAGCTGTAAAATCAGCTTTTACAATCAAGTGGTCATTAACTTTTTTAAATGGATGTAAATTATCTGAAACAAAGAGCGTATTATTTAATCATATAAACTGCGTGGCTAATAATTTCTCATATATACATTAAAATAACTTCAATTATTTGTTAAAATTCTATTCAATGCTCAACTCGATTTAAAAAGATTACCACATTTTAAAATTTATACAGCAAAATATGTAACTCATGTGAATGGCTTGGAACAATATTGTGTCGATTTTACAAATATCAAAATGTTGAATTGTAATCTGTGATTTGTAGCGCAACGATCAACATCTCTAAAACATGTAATTACTATAGTCTGGAATAATTCAATATTTTACTTATAGTATTGCAACATTTTTGTTCTTGTTATTTGCAAGTTGCATTGAGTGAACTGTGATATAAACCACGTCTAGACACTATAGAGGACAATCTACTGATTCCATTTAAGAAGAATGAAGGAAATCCAACTCAAAAGATAAAACGACGATAATAATGTCAACCCGACTTAATTCTTAACGTTTTTTCTTAGTCTTTGTGAAGTCATTTTTGTAGTTTCATTCTGAGAATACCCAAACTATTGTGTTATTCACGGCAAAATTCTGTACTGGTTTTGTAAATGTTTCTAAAAAATAAACATTTATTTCAATTGTTTGACTGTTGTTCACTTCATTACTATAAATGTTTTGTTACATTAAATGAAAAGAATACATGATGGCATTAACTAATTCGATACAACATACAAATACGTATGGTTAAAATATTATTTTCTTAAACATATAAACTCTTCATTTTTATTTGTGCTTTAATGTGAAGTATAGTAAATTCCAAAATGACTGCATATTCCCCTTCTTAATACATTTATTGATGTATAATATTTAAATCAATGGACTATAAAATCATTTGCAATAAAATAACTTTGCAAATAATTTATATCGGAATATTAATAGTGAAACGTGAATAAATCAAAATTTCATGGAAAGAATGGAGAAAGATGGAAAACGAATGGATAAATAAATTTGAGTTATACAATTAGTGTTTTATTTTAAAATGGGTGGTTTTCATCAATTCTCTCCAAAGAGAATATCCGTAGCATCAATGTGATACCTAATTGTGGAATGTAAATGAAAAATATTATAGTGCCAATCATTTTTTTAAATTTTGCACAAAAAACAGTCTTCTTGGAAACGCCAATACCGAAGTTATCGGTCTTTGTTCCTTCAGTTGATAGTTTAATTGCTATGGCGGTCAAAATATTGTGGATATACATCGTCGCGTGTCTAATATATATTATGTACTAGCTGACCCGACACACATTATTTAGTCCAAATTATTTGTGAAAAGCTATTTTAAACGTGTAAACAAAGTAAAAATGGAAAAAAACATATTTATGAGTGATCTAGTAGAATCGTTATCTACTAACGATTATGGCAATGGACACTCAAAACTCAACATATTTCGTGGGTTAATCTGTTAATTTGTTTGAGATTAAATGACGAAACTTAATTCATTTAGTTGGCGAGCCCAAAAGCCCCATAAAAGAATAATTCATTTCATGAAACGATTCCGATGAACTTACAACAGAATCACAATTTAACTGAAAAATTGAAAAAACTAAACAAAAGAGAATTAACCAAATATGTCGTACCTATCGTCAGTTATGATTGAGAGTGCATACAAAAATTATGATCATTGCAGTATGTACGAATTTTCCGACTTTCTTTTGTAATTATCCCGAATTTTTTCATGAAAACTTTTACAGGACCATTTTAAGGACCATTCAGTTTTTCCCAGATTTCCCAATTACGAAAAAATTAGCCAAATCGGTCCAGCCGTTAATTTTTCTTTATTAGATTAACAATCGGGATATAATTTAATTTTTATTTATATAGATTAAGAATCGGGAAAATCGATGTTATAATTTGTTTTTACTATTTTTTTCAATTATTTGATGTAACTATAGGCAAGATTATGGATATCTGACATGGCACATACACTCTTTTGGTTACTATCCGTGGTACCTGGTGCGATTATTTAATCATATGGCATTTTGAACATCGTCCATATTTTAATTATTTGGAACTTACAATCGTATCAATAATAATTTTAAATTTGGATAAAATTTTATTTCTTTAAAGCACCATCAGTTGCGACATCAAATAACTAATATACGATGATTATTCAATAATTTTTCGTGATGATCTCTGATATTTAATCAGACTTTTTCTGCTATAAAATTTTTTAGGACTTTTCCAATTTACATCCCTCATTTCCTAATTTTTTGCCTTTAATGGAAGGCAGTACTTCTTTCTTCGCTTCCATAGTCGTCAGACCGAAAAACGACGCAAGCAGAAACCGAAGTCTCCTCAGGAGGATCTCAGGTTCGAATAAATAAAATATCTTCTTTCAGTCGCATCCTCCATCGCAGTCCCGCATTCTTCCACGCGACATGGTAACGCTTCTCTGCACTCAGAACAAATTCAAAAAGTAGAAGGGAGAATAGAAAACGTAAGAGACAGGGTGAAGGAAAGTGTCAGTGTAGGTTATTGTCTTTTGCAAGAATAAACGAGTGTAGGGAAAGAATACGGAGTGTCTCAGAAGAAAGCATAAAGGTGAGTGTGGAAAAACAATACTTAAAACAGTTCAAGGACACGGTAATGATGGGATGTCACGTGTAGTATTTTGAATACTATACATCAAAATAATTTAAAACGATTACATCTTTGTACGTTGTTTGGTACGCATTCTGTTTGTTTTTATGTACTTTTGCGTAATTCACTCATCAATTCCAATCATATCTGTTAACAGGTGTAATTTTAATTTTATTCTGTGGGTCTGGTTTCGGAGAGATTCGTACTCATCACTATCATAATCATCAACACAATTATTACCTCGTGCGCGTGGTCAGTGACCATTAGCCGTGGATGATAAGTTCAACCTGACGAGAAAACGTCGTTTGGTAGAGGAACTTTTCTCTACAGTGATATTTGTTTCTCTCTAAGAGAGACTTCCATTTCATTTCAGGTGACCTGGTTAGAGAAATCAGAAAGATTAAGGAAGGCTGAAGCAAAGATGAAGGAATGAATAATCAGAAAGATGAAGACAATGCTTGGTTAAGTATATTCCCAAAATTCTGAAATTATCCAAAACAAACGTTCAGACATTTTTTCATAATGTCATTACAAAGTGAACAATATATGAACTCTGTACTCGTTGAGCATCTGTGACCGACCACGCCCTATTATCGATTATTTGGCACCACAAGGTGGCGCTTCCCGCCAGTAGTCACACAACCGTAACGATGACTGGTCGTGCGATTGGCGCATCTATGCGCTGGAAGCGCGAGTCTTGGAGAGGCGAATCCCTCACACGGGGCGTCCTGACGACTTGAGGCGGCACTAGCACTCGGTCAACAGACTTGCTCTCATCTCTCGCTCTCTGAACTCGCTACATGCCACTCGCTCACTGGACTTGCTCCAGGACAGAGCAGTCAAGCAGTCCGCACTCGACGGACAGACGACAGTCAGCAGTCGATTGTTAGCTACATTCACTCAAATTGCTCTTCATTACTAGCCGCACCATGTCGGCTAGCTGCGAGACGGTAGCCACTCTCACTCGTCGGCAAAAAGCAACATGTGAGCAACATCTCTAACTCTCTCACTCATCACATCATCCAGGTGATCTACGCCATCTAAGCTGAACACAAGGAACGGATCAGCTTATCTCATTCACCAGGGCGGCACACTCGCCTCGCCAGCAGGCTCCCTCCCTGGTCATCTCATTTGACTGGCCAGCAGTTTTTCGCCATCAATCATCACTTGCCTCACCAAGCAGGCACTCGCTTGAGGTTACCTCACCATAGTAGTCGCCACATGGCTGCCACGCCATCCACGGATCACCTCATCACAGTGTAACTTCATTATTTTTTCTCCATTTAATATTGCAAGTCATATTAAATTGTTTTGTTCGCAACCAGTGCTAATTTACACCTCATCCACTTTCCTTATTCTCTAAATTGACCTAAACTATTGGTCCTTCGAACCAGTATCCTTGTGCAGGTGTTTCTAGGAAAATTATCCGCTCAAATTTGGTCCATCGAGCAGAATATAATTTCATTGATGTATAGATAGTCTTCTACGGAAAAATTGTCCGTACAACAAAGTTACTAAGATTACATATCTTAGATTTACACATATGTACGTCATAGTCATATCAACAATTTGTTTCCGAAGTGACCCACACTCCACGAAAATGCAGGGCAGCTTTCACAGTTCCCAGAATCCATACTTAACGTATTAACAATCACCCTCATCTGTCCCAGTTCAGATGCACGAGTATTTGCGAATGGTTTACCGAGACTTTCTAGGCGTTCAGCTTTGAAGCATTTTCGTTCGGTGGTTCATATATTTTGTGTTTTTCCGTCTGCCAACACTTTAACTCAACTTCAGTCGGATGAGAGTAAATTTCTACGATCGTAAAGGAAAACATATACTACCGCATGGTCATAATAAAACGTTATTCAATACTGGAATGGTCAAAAATGACACTAAATTTTAGCAGTTAATATTTCCAATGCTGTTGTAAATAAATAAAACATCTTTATTTTTTCTATTGCTGATCTACCGACTTCAATTCCTGAATACATGAGCATGTCCTTTCCAAGCTCCTTGAATTCCGCCCATCTCTCTTAACTGCACCCATCAGCTAAACCTTTCCTGTTTGCCCTCTCTTTCACAGCTCTTCCATTATTTATACGAGGAAGCTTCAGAGGAAGAAATATTTTTATAGGCGTTCGTTGATGCGAAAGCTACTGCCCGGGGCTTTACAAGCGAACACACGACATCATCAATACGTGTTCTGTTCAGATGTCTTTGGCTAATGCGTAATTTGCTTTTGGCTGTTAACAAGATTCTTCAGGAGTCGACTGAACGCTGAGAGGTCGTCTATTTTCGTACAAATGATTCACAAGCTTCAAACACAAATGTCTTCAGTTTATGTTTTCCAAATATTTTGTTTTCGCCTCGCAATGTTTGAAATAAAAGGTCGTTGAAGCTAGTGCGTGGTCATAATAAAAATTTGTGTGTTTATGAATTGAGATATTTATTTTCGTTAATACATTTTAAAACTGCGAAAAGGTAAATAATAATTATTGTTCAAATAGTTAACATTTTATACTCCAAGTAATTCGTTGTCCTATCCAACAAATTGTAAGATAAGTATTAAAAACTATTCACAATTCAACTGTTATTCAATTGTATTAAATGTATGTTAGAAAAGAAAAATCGAGGGATCCGTAGCTCGAAATATTTTTTATTATAATCTTGAGATATTTATTTGAGAAGAAACGTAGTTTTCATATAAACGAATTAATATTTTCAAGAATTTTAATGACGTTTACCTAAAGACACAATACATATTTTCGCTCTTGAAGGTGATAAAAATGTGTTTATCACAAAAATCCAAATCTTATTAATTTGTTGAATAGTGTTGGATTAAATACTTTGCAACTTATTTTAATATCGAAATTACCACACAAATGAACAATATATTACCTGTAACTTCAGTGTCCAAAACATTCTTCGACGCGGTTTCGTCATAGAAATTCTATAGATTTACGTATTTCGTTTCACAGAGTAATTGATATTTTAACTTAACATTACTAGTCTTCTGAATTGCCTTCTTTTTTAAGAACAATAGTTTTATTATTTTAATAATTCATATAGAACTGTCATAGAGTAAATTAAAAGTAAGTTAAACTCTCCGTACTTCATTTTCTTCTGTCTACATTTTCACATTATACACCTGTGTATTGCAGTTTGCGAACTCACATCCTCGATATGAGACATTCTGACCAACACGACTATCACACAAAATTTACTGGAAAGAAACGGCGTTACGTTGCCCGAGGACCACACCTGAAGAACACATCTATTGAATATGCTCGTCTTTTTTCACAGTGATACGCGAAAAAATCAAACTACGATATTAACAATATATTCTAGGGGTTCCCCACACTCACAGATCAAAATTCTAAATGAAATATCAAAATACCGGCAGCGAGGTGCATAAGAACCCACCCTGAAGAGCGCATTTGCCTCGCCAAACACCAAATATCTAGACAATTCACTTTTATTATGCCTCGCAGAACGGTAGAGAGGTCGTGAAGTTATACATTATAACGATCATAAGTCTTCATGTAATTTGTATAATTTATTTTAGTCATCACAATAATGAAAATACATGTGCCCATAAAAATTTATCTTAACATTAATACACAAATTACAAATTAAATTCACAGACAAAATTTTGGTCTAAACATTAATTAACTAAAACCCAAAGATTTTCCAGTCAAGTGATGTTACACTAAATGCACTATTATTAAAATATGTATTATTGACAGAGTAAAGAACCTTGCCTATTTTGGACCATATAGCAATCAGCAAAAATATGCACGAGTGAATTGGCCCATAACACTACTTCATGGGTAAAAACATAACCACGTCCGTTCTCTGCATGCGTTACTATATACACAATGTTGCAAGGTCCAATTAACATATGGATCGATCAGAGCTATCGAATTTTATAAAGACGCGTTGCTAAAGTGATTTGTTATGTTGGAGATGGTGGTTTAATAGATTTATTAATAACCTACGAACAAGATTACATGGGTATACCAACCGAGAGTGGGGATATATTTGTACCATAATGCGGTTTTGTCGCATCTTTTGCATTACAATTTCTTTTATTAATGTGTCTGAGTGAAATTCTAGTCTTTAGAAACAATGGATCAGGTGTGTTTCCTTAACTCATTTTGCCTTGTCCAGTAGGAGTTGGAGATGAAGGATGATAAAATGCCTGTTTTGATATTGATGCATTTCCACCACAAGCTAATAATATTATCTAAGTCTATCAAAACTAGCAATAGATCTAAAAGGCGTAAGTACGTCAATCTGCCACTAGAGATCTCTATTCTCCCCAAGATATTTCGTGACAAAATATACATGATTACATATTAATTACATTGAAAATCGCCAAATAAATTCTGAATGTACATTTTCTCATTTTAATGTAATATTGAACCAATTCTTTAATTTGTATCAAAATCTTTAATTTGCACACGAACAATTCAATAATAATGTATTTGCTAGGAAGTGTTCCCGCGAGTTAATTTGGAAAGACCCCGTAGCTACTAGATCAAGCATCACTTTCTCTTTAGAATTCGTCGAGTCAACATCGGGTCATAACTGCTTCCATCATGAACATTTTGTGAAGCGTGTTGTGCGTGAGGTAAAAATACATTTCCTTCATCCATGTGATGCGACCATCTGGAAATGCCGTGAATATGGTTTTATTGTGATCATGGAAACAGTGTGATCATATAAACTTTAAATACAATTCACAGATTCACACACCGTCGATGCCTCCTGCATCTTCCAACTAACTGGGACGCCGTTCGCCAACTGAGCATCGGTGAACGCTACATGAACGTAACTATGAGCTCACATACCTTTCACTGGCCAGTGAAAATTTAACGAACAGTATGATCAGTTTAACATGCCTTCATGGAAGAATTCAATGATATTTAACTGAACCTTGTTGTACATAATCATGCATCTTTTATCTTCAAATTAATGCTATGTGTTTAGTTGTAAGTTTTAGTATTAGATATTTTACATGTATGTCCATTGATTTCTTGTGTGTTTAGGTTAGATTTTTGGTGGGATTATTAGGGAACGTGTTTTTGTGTCATTTCTTTGTAAAACAATTAATTTGTATGTCCATTGATTTATTGATTGTTTTGATATAAAATCATGGTAACCCATGTGGTCCTCCAATTTAAAATCTTTGAATTATTAAAATCAAGATACCTTCCACTCCCATAGCAATCAGAGTGTTTTTGGGGATCGGCTCATGCTTCAGTGATGACAGGAGAATCACAAGGATACCCTTTCTGACGCACTCCCCGAGGCAGGTGATAAATGAATGAAATGAGGGTGAATGATGATGCATTGTGGTGGAATTATAGGTAGGAAAAATGGGAGTACCCCGAAAACATACCGCGAAACCCACTTCGTCCACCACCGCGAATTCTACTTTGAACCAGCGTCACAAGAGGTAGAAGGCAAGTACGCTGGGCACTAGGCCACGGGTTTCCCCAAACAATGGGCCAAATAAAATAAAAAAGTAAACTTAATTGTCAAAAATGCAAACTGCGTAATACGTCGTGGAGGATAATAATCTAAATTACTCTCCGGAAACACGCAAGGGATCATATAATAACTTCCGATCAGGGACCCAAGGGCAGTGGTGGATTTAATATTTATAAATGGAATTATTTATAAATACGTACTGTTATCCATTTATTATTCCAAAATGGATTGTTGATCCAAATTAATTGTAAAAAATCCGTAACAAGCAAAATCAGTGCAGTTCATGCTATATGAGCTCGCGAATACAATATTGGCAAATACGACTTGAGAATCATTAGTATATAGGTTATCCCTGTTCCATTGCATGTACACATGAAATGTAGCTGTTCGAGTATTGCAAAAATACCCTTGCAGTCGGAACAAGGATCTTTTTCCGCTTTAAATTTAGACGATCTACGTACTTGGTCATCCAGATCCGTTTTGAATTCATAGAAGAAAGAGGAAAGAGAAAAATGAAGATAGAAGGAACATAGAGGGTGTGTGCGGAGGCTCGTCAGGTGCAGATCTGGCCCGAAGTGCACTGCGTGTGGTGTCAGTCGCTGCTCGTCGCCATTAAGCGTGCAAATAAACTCCCGCGATGGACAAAGACGTTTCCGTCTATTTCCATGTCAAACATTATTCTTCTGACACGGCGTTAAACCACACCTCTTGCTTTACTGTTGCATGCAATGCCCGGACATGATGCATCTGATTACCTTCTGACTCAGGTTACATCAAAGGTCTCCTCAGTCTGTACTTTTTCCTTGAATCAAGAACTATTTACAATTAATTTCTGTATCATGAAAGCTAACATGGATTATTCCATTAATACACTGATAACTTATTTTATATTTATACAAATTTTAATAGATGTAAATAGCACTACTATTTCATATTTTGTCACTCAAACTGAGCACGAGCTATGTAACGTATTACAAACAAAAGAATATTTCTTTGAAGTCAGAAAATACAGTTAAAGGTAGGGGTTTTTGTATTCTGAATGTACAATCTATGATAGAACCTTATAACAAAGCATCTAAATCAAAAGTCATTGTTTACGAACAAAATTGACGAGCTACTTGTATCATGTATATAACTAAAAATAATTTTAAGATTTGTGGGCAAGAAGTGAACCTAAAGAAGCTCTGATTTAAAAACATAAACAGCACAATAACCTCCACGTCTTGAACGACTTTTATCTTCGCGTTGTTTTTGTTGCATTAAACCAAACTTAAAAAGTGTTATGCATGCGTTTGCAACATTGAATCTTTTGAGACCAAACATTTGTTCTTGGAACTATTGATCCTTCAATATTTATCAAAATATTAATAACATGTTTAAAGATTTTGCCCATGTTAACTTTGAGGTAATCTTCTAATTGTTATTCATGATATTTTCCATTGACTATTTCATAAGAAATATATCATACACAGGAAGAACTGTGTGTGTGTGTTGTTTTTTTGTTTTTTTTGTGGGCTGTCAGGATGCCTTGGGATTTCAGGAGACGTGGAGTGACTAGTTCTGATTGCGTTTGAATGCGATGAGTAGACTAATATAAATAACAGAAAAAAATGTTACAATATCAATATTTTTCATATCTATTTCCGATCGAATAAAGGTAAAAAATTCAGAATAAGTTGTATGATGGAAATGCTTGCCGTGCTGCAATACCCAACGTTCAGAATGTGACATATTTGAAAGACTCGATGGTTGCGCGATAAGATAGATTAGTCACTCATAAGACAATCTACTGGAATAGAGATAACTAACACTCCAGTGAGAAGATTGAATATTATAAAAGATGTTTAGTCAGTTTAATCCCTATAATTTCCAAGAAAGTATTGATATAATTATTTAAAAAATTCAATATCTACAGAGAAAAGAAGGCCTGAGTCAATAGTATGTGTAGATATAATAAGTAAATATGTAAACATTCTTTTTATTTATTGCAACTTCTAAATATACTTCATAATCCAAATTCATTACATCGGTACACACGTCAAATGTAAATAAATTGTTGAAACGATATACCTGAATACTATTAGTTATATTTGTTTTCGCTCGCGGCCAACACTACATGTAAATTGTTCATTTAATGAAGTGCTCTCATTGTATTACACACAATAACGAAAAGATTAACTTAACATCATTAAGATTCGTCCAAAACATGAGAAAGTGTTGACTTATTGCAAAGCGCGCCATTCATTGCCAGCGTATTCATAATAACACTAAACGAGAAAAGCACGGTTTTGTAAGGTTAACCATAACACTTCCACATTTCTTGGCCACACTCGCCAGATCTCAATTCTTGTGACTTACAGAGTTCCACTGTCTATTGTAATAACATAAACAATTTGGCGAAATTGAAAAATGCGATACACTGACACTACTACGTTTCTCCTGATATGCAACGAGCTACTGTTCAGAACGCGATAATGTGGTTTAACTTCCTTTTATAAAATGGAGAAAATTAAATGTGACTCGTTTTCGAAACTATTAATGGCATTTTAAATCGATGCCTTCATTACTTACTTCGTTTACATCATTACACACAGTGCCAACCCTCCACCCAGATTTTGAGTTGTTAATTTTTTTGCGGCAAACAAAATCCCATGATCTCCTGTACACAATTACCAAATTTGAAATTTTGTTCAGTATTTCCCTTTCTTTGGCCATCTCAAACTTAAATTACAAACTCCATATATTAAAATATCTCACACATATCATAAGCGAAATCTTTTCCTTCATTTATTTGTTTTTCATTTGGGAGAAGAAAGAGTGAGTGATTTTTTCTCAATGTTAAAATCTATCCTGAACGTTTTAAATGAATGTCCGGTAAATTTCTCCATTCTAAATGTATTTCTGTAAATCATCATCTATGATATATTTCACATTAATCAGTTTGTGGTTTTAAACATTTCCTGCGTTGTATTATTAATGAGAATAAAACATTCCGACACATGAAAAGTGTACACTAACACTGCCAACATTGTACTCAAATGAATCGCAATTTCAGAACAAATGATTGGAAATTTAAGAGATAAATTTTGTATGTAAGATAAAACGTATGGGTTAATCAGATAGTGTAATATAAATGTCCTCTCATCTCTTTTCTAACTAACGAGACCCTTTACAGTCGCACGTCACTTCCCGTTGAAGAGTGATCCACCCTATCACCCTCGTGCTTCACACCACAAGAGTCATTTGTTCAAATAAACTCCGGAAGTTCGGCGTCCCCAAAGGCTTCTGCGTTCGTCTTCCGACCTCTCCTGGTCCCCAAGGAACAAGTTCTTGGCCGACGTCCGACATAGCTTTTGTCTTTCGTTTCTTCCACCCACAAATCGCATCATAGCCTCTGTTTCCCGCAAACCAGAGAATGGACTGCTGTTTCACCAACTTCTGTAATTAGTTTGGCACTTTATGGACTTCAAGTGTACCAAGATATTGTTCTTTATTTTTAGGAAATAGAAAATAATGGAAATAATTTCTGTTTCACCGTTGTATACATTTTATGTAGGAAACAATGTATCTTGAAATAATATTTCCTTTCTTTGAAGGAAACCAAGGAAAAGGAGGGTGTACTAAGAAGAAAAAAACTCGTATCTCACGGTTTTCAACTCCAAAATAATCTTATAATATTGTCGTATCAACTCGGATACATAATCTTTGGGGGAAAATACAACTTAGACATACGTAATACACATAATATCTCTAAATTATTTACATAATGGATCCAATAAATTTTACATGATCAAGAAACTGTTTCAAACATTTTAAAAATATACGTCATTTCGATTATCACACATTTTCTTAATCATTATTAGGAAAGTATTATTGATAATTCGTAACTATTAAATAACACTAAATTCTCTAATAATTATTTCAATTGATTCCGTCCCTAGACAAGAGCCTAGCGAATCTTTATTTAAAAAACCGCATCTACCAGAAGGAAAACCGGAAAAAAACCCGGACCAGGATGGGACAACAGAATTAACGAACACAACCATACCAGAATAATAAATATACAACTAAATTTATATGAATAATAAGACTTAATACTAACGTGAAGGAAAATAGTTTTGAAATTGTTGTCTGATATTTTTAAAGTACTACAACAATGGCGTGATAAAGTACAAGACGGCTTTAATTTTTATTAAAATCAATAAATTATTTTACAGTGTAGAATCACTGGTGCAGGAAGTAGTTTTTAACCGCGGATTTGAAGAGATTCAATTTCATAATATCTTTTATATTTTTGGGACGGGGATTTTATGGAACGATTCCCGAATGATACGGTCGTTTCTGGCAAAGCGCGGTTGACACTCTCGGATGATGAATATTATTCCTATTGCGAGTATTGTGTTCGTGAACAAAACTGTTTTGTATGAAACAAGGGTAGTGCTTCAGTAATTCGGTCTTAACAAACACGACAGTTTCATAAAAATAAATGCTTGGAAATGTTAAAATATTTAATTTCTTGAATAAAGGTTTACAAGAGATTCGGGGGTGAAATTTACAAATTATCCGAACAATCCTCTTTTGAATTCTAAAAGTTTGGACACTCTGTCCGGAATTATCCCAGAAGATGACACCGTATCGGAAATGGGAGTAAACATTTGCAAAATATACGCAATGGGAAATATGTGGACTAACAATATTAACTAATATTCGTAATGCGTTAATATCTTCTTCAAAGACTTCCAACATATAATTTTGCCCGTCAAAGTAACGAATTCATTTATCGCAAAGCATAAATTAATTTCAACTTTCCTTTGAAATTTGTATATCATTACATATCAAACAGATGTGTAATAGAATACCTACATGATAAAATCTCACACAAAACAATTGAACCAGATCACGTCAAACCGTTTTTGCGAGCACACAATGCAGAAATCATTAGAAAAGCAAATTTATATAGACAACGTACAAAATTCTCTTCATATAAAACACAAAAACTCATGAATTTGCTCAATAAATATATGAATTACACTAATGAGGATATGATTACAAATAACATTTGTAATAGATGCTCCTCGTCGAGGGATTTTGTATCCTTAACGTTATGTTTTCAGAAGTCATCTCGTAAGAAAATGACATATTCATTCTTGCTGGGGATTTCTTTGTAAGGAACAGTTATTTTTATTTATTTTCCTGTTGTGAGTCTGTTATCGTAACACAGATTTTTTTCTATTTATTTTTTATTTAAACTCTTTCCTTTTTAACGCAATACGAGTACGAGGTGTCATTACTTCAGTATAGTTAACATCATTTCTTCCCTTGTGCTTCGATGTCTCTCATTACATGCTACAAATACATATTTTTTACGCTATACTTTTCTAAAATCGTGTTTTTTAATTCCTGTCGATGTTAACTTATCCAAATGTCTTGTCCTAAAAGTCCTGCGTCAGATACCTCTTTACCAACTAATTGAAACCCCCAAATTTAGTTAAAATAGAATTTCATAGTTTTACAAAGATGTTTTATGAAAATTAATACTATTCAATGCCAAAATAGCTTGTTCCAAAGTTCTACCCATCACACATGTTTGTGCTCTAAAACTGAGCATGACTATTAAAAAAAGAACTAACTATATTTTCGCTTAACCTTTTATGGTAGGAAATACATACTGAAGTGACATACAGACAAATAACATACAGAATAGGAATATTTCAATAAAACAAAGGGACAGAGAGAGAGAGAGAGAGAGAGAGAAAATTGGTATAAAACACTTTTATATGTTCTTTTCAAATAAGCGGTTTTTACGTCACGACGTTTTGCAATTTAACTTCGCAGTTTTCACTTAAACAAGCTAGCAAATGAAACAATATAAGAACTAATCGCGAACTTTGGTCTCAAGTTCTAAAACCTCACGGTGTGTCGTGACAGGTAAAAAATTGAAAACAAAATTTAAGTTGCAAGCAATGTTGCAATCATGTTGAAACATGCCTCTACTCAAAGTATTACCACATATTGCGATATCAAAGAAATACTGAACTTAATCCCTGTTAATTTAAATGTGCATACAGTAAATTTTAACAGAGTGCATGCGAACTATCAGGAAAATCATTCAAAACCCTCTCATACGTATGGAAGAGAAAAAAATACAATTCAATGCGTATTAATGTATTTATATTTCCCTTGTCGTGCTTCGTTCTTGGAGAAATTAATTTAGATCTAGTGATCCCTAAGAAAAATTTCAAGGAATTTCTCTCCAGGAAGCAAAGACACCCGAAGTCTCAAAACGTTTTGATTGCGGAAAATAAATCTATTTCAACACGATATCGCAAAATAATTTTCAAACTCATTTACAAGTATTTAATGTCTCCTTTAATCAGAAATAAAAGATCGTAATAAACTAATAGTTGCTTTATCCGGAAAGAGCTCTTTTAAGTGGACAAACAGTAATTCGAATACTTCATATGAAATGGGAAATATATAACAAAACAGCGAAAACTCTGTACTTTAAAAATATGAAATTAAGATACTAAATATCCGCAAAATAATGAAAGATAGAGAGTGAGTCATTGCACATCGAGGATGAACATCATCAGTAGTCAAGGGACCAATGCTCTTCCGACTCTCGCAATCAAACGATGGTGTCGTTAATCGTGACTACTCTCTGTTTGATAACCGCAATACTAAGTTTTCTATGACCAATCACAATTTTCTTTATTTTGTATTACCAGTCATAATCTAAATAATCGTGTATTGAATTAAGTAAAGAAACTTAATCGATTTTTTCACATAATGGTTCACATATTAGCTAACACGTTAAAATTTTAGTTCAGTTGTAGAGAGAACTTGCAATAATATAATTATATTTTATTAATATAATTTCATTTCAAAAGAAATTTATTTTACACAAGCATATACATTCCATAATACAAACATAAATATTACTATGAAATTACAAAACTGAGAAATTATACAAAAAGGATCTTGATCCGAAGTATATTGGGATCCCAGTAGGCACAGCCTGTGTCGGGATTTATTTCCCCTTAATATAACTACGAAGACTCAGAGTGATTGATGACCAGTTAAAAATAACATGAACAAAAACAAACAAAAGATTTTACTTGTAAGTAGGACGAAATAAAAGTTTGTACGTATACTAGCAAAAGAGTAGTTACATTATTTACAACACGAAATTAAAGAGACAAAACAAACATTGTCGTACCCAAGTCTCAACACTTAAATTATTTACTTGTCACATTTTATCTAAACTAATTATATTTATCTGACACTTGTTTTTTAGCACAATTGTACTAATAGAAGAGAATGGTTAAAATAAAATATTTAAATTTAAAAAAAAATTCTCACATTCAGTTGCAAAATTTAACAGATTTTTAACTTTGTACTTTGAGGAAAGAGTCAATGTTTGTGACAAAGAGTGAAGAGTAAAGTAAAATATGTTTAAGATAAAAACATGTTTTCTAAATGTCAAGCAACTAACAAAGGAACTTTCAATAAGCGCATGTCGAAAGTGGTCCTGATTTTTTTAATACTGAAACATATTGACTAGTATGTCCTGTCAAATATTAGCGATGATGAAAAACAGGAAAGCAATGAAAGAAATCGAGAAGTTTGCCAATTTTTGGCGTTTACTTTTTACCCACACTTTATACAATCACGAGGGAAATTAACTCTTTTCTCTACAGACCTCAACTGTTGCTGTAGAAAAAGGTCACCCATTGCTGCCATCAGTTTCTCAAAGCGCTCTGTGATATCATCTCAATAACTTTCTCCGATACTGAATCTCGTCAGTGCAACAAAATATGAATATCTAACGCTCGTATTAAGATATATCACTCATTTGCGAGACTTTAATTCTAAAATTTTATTTATTTCGTTTGGTATTAAGACATCGAAATAAATTTTGTTTTATTATATCATTTAGAAGATCTGTGGCGTTTTACTGCAATACAAAAGAGTGAGGTAATCAAAACAAAACTCATTTTGTTAATAGTTCGCATTAATATATATTAACACTCTCCTAAACACAAAGTATTTTGAGGTTATTTGTATTTCAACTTGAAATTATTAATGTGGAGAAAAATTTAGTTAATTACATGGAACTGGAAATGAATGAAGAAATNATAAATTTTGTTTTATTATATCATTTAGAAGATCTGTGGCGTTTTACTGCAATACAAAAGAGTGAGGTAATCAAAACAAAACTCATTTTGTTAATAGTTACATGGAACTGGAAATGAATGAAGAAACAAAAACATCAAAAATTTCATCAAAAATTACAACATTCATGCACTAAATAAATTGTAAGAACTATATTGAAATCAGTTTATATTATATGTTGACTGAGCTGTTGGCTCAAAAACACTTTGATTTCCTTATTTCCTTCGTACTAGAGGAGAGCGTATTTTCCTTACTTCCTCCTTTCGACATTTAATATTAATGATAGTACTATTGGTAAAACTCAAGTACCCCGACTATAATGAAGTACAACATTCGTATAAGCATTTCTTTCTTGAATGGCAAAAATACCTAGAAGCCGGACGAATCAAAGCCCAACCACATGATTCTGCTGTCACTGCTCATCCGCTTGTTGGTTCAGGGTTGTACAAGACGAACAAAAATCGGTCTTCGCTATACGAATTGTGTCAGTCAGTTAATTTTTCCAGGGTCTTCCGGTGGGCCATTGTCGATAATATTTTGACAGGACATATTAAAGTCAATACGTTTCGACCTGCCCTCGTTAAAGGTTCGCTTTTAAGTCAAAAATTCGATGAGTATTACAAATATAAAGTTAAATTACATATAGTACAATTGTTAAATTGGAAAATTTATCACGATAAACCAGAGGCCTGAATAAACGAGATTCTACGATAATTCCAAGCCAGAAAGCAAGAATGAAAGAAACAGGTAAATATGTTGTTTTTTTGCGTTAATATATTCCGCAGAAGTATCGTTTATTGAAAAGAAAATTACTCGTTTGTGTGCTCTAGCTCCGGAAACTACAGAAGCGAAGAAGGAGAAAAAGTTGTTCTGGACACATTTATCTTCGCTGTGATGCGTCGCAATACGTCCATTACTTACTCAAATAAACTGAGCTCACAACACGTCACATTAAATGCTCGGATTGGTGTCATACATTCGAAATTGCAGGAGTAAAAGATCGTAGAACTTCCTCCTTCCTGGTGAGGTTGGTCACCTCTAATATTAGTACTGAATATACAGCCTCTACGACGGAACGAATGGGAACCACCTGCACGACTCCACCGCACGGAATAAAATCAAGAATTCAAAAATCTATCTCAGACATTTTTAATGAAAAACAAAATATTAGAAAATCTAACTTTTTGAACAATGAGGATATATTTCTCCGAGGCTGCCTGCTAGAGCGTTTAGCATTTTTATTGTTTACGAACGATGATGAGTTGGCCCAGCATCAATCTTCCTACTTTGTCCGGGCTTGGGACCGGCAACGACCCCGGAGAACTCTCATATTTCTCATTGTCCTAGTATTTCTTCTTGTCTAGAACTCTCATACCTTCCTTTTGTCAATTGCCACTTTCTTATATTCATTGCTCCCCTTCGTTCGCATTTGTCCAGAGTAGCCATATATAATCAAAACTGATTCATATACGTTCTTCGCCTGAATTATGAGTTCAGTATAAAGTCACTAAAATAATTCCTATGAAAAATATTGTATTATTTTCGTTAAACAAAATAACAAATGTAATTATGTTCATAAAATAAAATTTTGTTGCTAAATAAATTAAGTTTAATCATTGATGAGTCAATTCTTAACCAAAGAATTTTCGCAAAATTTTTAATTTTTGCAGTTTTTCATTTTATTTTATTTTTTTACTTTTTGTACACATTTTACACGAATGGGATTTAGTATGATCTTCTCTTTGAATTGTATACCTCAATTTCAATGTGGTTACTCTAAAGCGTTTGGGTTACGATTTATGCATATTTAATTTTTTTAAAGTCTATTGACCTGTTAGAACGGTTCAGAATCCTTCAAATGAAAACTAAAGCAAATTGAGTTGAAATCACTTGTAAGTATGGTCACATATATTTGTAACCTTAACAGAGGCACACTTACAAGCAGTACTTGTGCGTTGTGCATGAATGTAAAGTGAGCCATAGACGGTAAGAAAACCTTAAGGAATCTGTAGAGTCAAACTGTTCACATAATTCAATCTAGTATATCATGGCGTGTATGGTTCACTTTTCACTCGGAATTTGTGTTCCCTAAGTGTTCAGAATTAGTTCTTCTCCTGATAGATGTAGCCTTACCTCTGCTCATAGATGAGGAAAATTATATAGTAAGATTATAAGAATGGAAGTGATTTTGTATNTTATAAGAATGGAAGTGATTTCGTATCGTAATTTCTTGCTTTAGCAGTGATTACTTGTGCATATTTCCTCTATTCTTTCTCTCTCTCTCTCTCTCTCATTTCTCTTTTCCCGTTCACCCCGCGCGCCGCGCCGTTCGTCCTATTCCGCTCTCCTACCCCTGTTGCGTTATTCCAACCCCGTGGCCTCCGTCACGGAATGTTTCCGCCAACAACAGTCGCTCCTTCCGGTTTCGCAGGTCGTGCAGGCGACGTGCGACGCGTCTCCTCGTCGCTTTCCTGTCTATCGACTTTCTGCTTCCGTCGCACGTCTCCAGCGTCGCGTATTGATTCAAAACAGTCACGCCCTCCGCCGAAACCCGCTCCTCCGCACCTCCCTTCGAGACGGTCGCTCTTCGCGGAAGACGTTTGTGTTTAGAACGCGACGCGTTCTTCGTTTCTTTCGCGTCGGCTGCTCTCAGAGGTCGCGACTTCCTCTTCACCCCTCTCGTCGACCTTCGACAGAAGGAGAAAAGAAATAAGCTCCGCTCGGGACCCTCCAGCACGATCCATGCAAAACAATAACAGGATATCTAGATTTAGTTTTAAAACATTTGGAGGAGCTGAGAGTTCCATCTAGATAGTTTTCCCAAAAATCCACAACAGTTTTATTGATCCACATAACACATATACTTGCGTTTCATTCAACATCGAAGAGAAAATTCCATTCTTTTCTTTTTTTTCAAATTCTTTTCTCAATTTTTGAGGGTTTAAACTTTTCACTGCGAAAGAAAGCTCACGTAAATTCTTTATTCAAGTAAGAAATTTGTGATTGTATGATCCATGAACTAATAAATAGCTTTAACTGAAAATAATCAAAAAATTGAACTTACTCTTATTTAACTGGCAATCATACATCATATCATTTTCATTAAATAGGGCAGCAATTTTTTATTTATGTATGATTCCTTGGTGGCTTCTTTTTAATGCATTTCAAAGTGCAATTTAAACACACAGCTTTTTACAAAAGTTAAAATAGTTTATTGTGCTACAAAAATAATCATTCAATCCCGAAAATTTCGTAGAAAACGTGAATTGTATGCTTTTGCGTTTGCATATATTTTATCCACAATGTAATTTTATTGATGACGAATAAATGTTGCAATTAGCTAGGAATGATTTGTTTGAAATATTTTTGAATTTTAGACGTAAGATTTGAATTACTTTGCGTGTCGCTTAGCGCCAGGAGAAAGGTCAGGTTTAAAAGATAATGTTCTTGGCAAACAAACAAAGCAGGACAACAATTAAAAACATTTGCAATTTTAATAATGACAAGTCGAACAAAACTGTATTTTTTCTAACATGATACTTAAATTATTCTAATTAAAAATTATTGATTATAGATTTTATAATTGTAAAAGAAGTAATATACTGAAAAATTATGAATTTTCCACTTTTAAAATCAAGCTTGATTGTTAAAACTTGGTATTTTTTAATTAGAAATCCTATTTAATTTACCAAATTTCTGCACGTATGACTTTCCGATTCCTTGAGGATGTATAAATGCATAGATAAAAAACACATGTCTCAGGAATAAATTACTTTCCATTCAATGAGACGTCTCTTTTAATTTGAAAACAAGTTTTGTTTTACTATTTGATTGTTTGATATTGTGAGAACGCGTTCTGAATATATTACATTCGATATCAAAATGGAATACATGTCAATGATGTGGACAATATTTTTCAAATTGTTGTCCAATTGCTGGATGATGTTATCTTCATTTATGTCATCAAGGCAAAAATTAAATTATCATTACCGCCTAATTATCGGTACTAAAATAATCCAAAAATCGACAAATTTAGTGTTCATGTTGTTACGAATATTATCTTCGAACGTTTTACTATTCAAACGTCCAAGATGAGTAATGAATAATTTTACAAAGAAATTTAGTTTATTGATGTAATTGGTATAAGTTCTACTACAATAAACGTCCATTATAAAGTCAAATTAAATAAATATTGACTTACGACCTTAAACGGACGAATAGAATATATTTGTGGCTTAAATCTCACGAAGTTTCGACTTTATGTCGAAGTCGTCGTTAGGTGGTCAACTGTTTGTTCTCTTAAGGCCGTAAGTCTATAATTATTTATTCAATGTAATTGACATAATCCCAATCGTCGATGTTTTGTGATATTTCATTGGAATAATACCATTAATAAAAAAATTAAAATTTCAATTGGTTGGTGCTCTTTTCAAAAACATTAATGGCATGAATGACATCAGTGACTATATACCGTATATATAAAAAATTTAATAATTTTGAAACACTATAAAATTAATGAAAATAACATTATAATCTGAATAAATTTATTAAAAATCAGTTGGGATAAATTAGAGTAAAAATATTAATTTAGGTTCACTGGATATCTTAACGGTATTTATTTTATTCGCTCTATTTCTTTCATACTTTACCATTCAAATCCTTAGTACCACCCTAAATTAACATAAACTTTCTTGTATCCAATCCTACAATATATTTTGTAGATTGAAAGCACGAAATCTTTTGTAAGTGAAAATATAAGTGATAATTTGTCTTCGACCAAATTATGATGACCATAGGTTTTATTAACACAAGTCATATGTAACCATGACTATTTAACGAAACACATCAAAATATTAAAACATTAAAAAATGTGTACACACGTTTCGTTACCAAATTTTGTACCAGCATCAGGAGGAACATATCTGAGCTGATGCCCAAATCATACTAAAGTGATAAAAAGTACGAAGTTTCTAAACTAAACTCCCAGTGAACTTAGTGGAAATATAAATAAGCAGCAAATTATACCAAATGTTTTTCCAAAATCTTCATTCGTTTTTTTAATTACAAATTTGTTGGATTCACATTCTATTACTAATAAAACTATCCTATTCGTTGCTTTAAATTATATCTCTAGCTCAGTGGGTAACCTACATTTACTACATTTTCTTGTTTTTTTTTTGTTTTGTCTAATTTGTTTTAAGATGCACTTCTTTTACAAACACTCATAGAACAATACTCCTTAAGCTCCTCTGTCGTTCCTTATATGGTCATATCCCTTTGCTAGTCCATTCAGTAAGCAGAGCCTGCGCCTTACAACCCATATCCTTGTCTCATTACCAAGTCTCTCTCAGATCAAGAGTGTACATTATAACCCCCATTTCAAGTCTACAGAGCGCACTTGAAGATCAAACTTGGAGCATTATCGTCTCCTCTCTGCGACGCATGTTCCCTCAGGGAACATAACGGAGACACCCTTCAGGGCTGTCATCCTCCTCTCTGTTGTGAAAAGACAATGATAGACAGGATGGCGGCTGTGTGTTTTCGCTACTATTCCAATACAATGTCGTATGTCTACTGCTATGTCACGTAACACACTCGTAGACGCTTCTCTCAAGTTTGGTCACAAGGTTTTGGATAAATAATGTATTACTTTAATTTTCAAAATGTACTTGAAACTTTATTGAAAATTAATAATAAACACTAATATCAATACATGACTGTAAATACATATTTCTAAACTGTTAAGAAGAAATGTTCGAATTTGAGATCACAAATATGAAGTTTAGAATAAGATTATGTCTAAAGCAAAAAAAAAGTTGCAACTCTTACGTTCAATATTTTAGAAATATATGAAGAGTAAATAAAGGTACATTTTTGTTTCTTCGTACCATCAACATACATTCCTATGATTTTACATACTTGCAATTATTGAATCCAATAAATACAAAACTATACAAGAAAAGTAGATAAAAATCATTTACGATGACACCACTACTAAACTGTTCACTGAAACGGTTGAAATGTTATTAAATTTGTCTATTTCCCATCCTGCGTCCGAAAAAAACATACTTACTTTCTTATTATTATTTATACTTATTTTTACTTATTAGCTGACCAAAAATTATACATATTTACTGTATCACATGTTTAATACTCTGTTGATTTTTTCACGTATTTGAAATAACAAATTCAAAACTACGAAAAAAATGATGGGGTCTTCATTCGAAATAATAAATATAAATTCCCTTTATTAAACATTACGTTCGCATAGAGGTGCTCCAAACTCATACCGTGGACACGAACCATAACTAAAACGTAAAAATAAACATAGCAAATTACAAAATGTTGATATTACGTTAACACCCACGTGCCTACAGCGACAGAAAGAGTCTGCAAAGAGTCTGCAAAGAGTCTGCAAAGAGTCTGCAAAGAGTCTGCAAAGAGTCTGCAAAGAGTCTGCAAAGAGTCTGCAAAGAGTCTGCAGTAATGTGTCCCTATTCCAAATGTACTAAAACCAAATTCAAATTTGTTTCGAATACGTTGATTATATTGTTTGTTGTAGAATAAACAAAAATCTATCACATACACGCTATTATCGTAAAGACCTGAAGAGATATCGATTTATTTTTCGAACGTTTATTATACTTTCCTTATACCTATGAATAATTGGAAAGTAAAGACCTGAAGAATAAGTGATTACCAATCAGAGACAGAATACCGTATTTTAACTAAAGGCTATTCGCCACTGATCGGTGTCGTAGGGACGGCGAATACTTTCTCACGGTAGCCACCATGTAGTCAACACTTATCTCATAAATAAATATGTATGTCTAATACTATTGCCTTATAGGGTGTGTTATGGGTTACAATGAATAGATAATTTTCATTTGTTTACGAAAGAGTGTCTTAAATTGTACTTTCCTCTTTTATTCAAATTGTTATTATTTTCTATTTACTTTCAGTATGTGTTCTACCGCGTAAATACGGAGTGTGAGTTCCATAAAGTTTCAGAATTACCCCTTAAACCTGGACACACACAAGAAACCTTAAACGGGCAACGTAAACTGCGCAGTAACCAAATTAGCAAAATAGTTACGTGTGGAATTATCATTCGTTATATTCATGGTTACACAGCAGTGTAACTGAGTAAGTAAGCCATGGCTTGAATCCCTTTGCGAAAAATATTTTGTCACATGACCATTTTGTGAGCTATTCGAGAGAAGCTCGGTCACCTAGATATTTCTGAGTTAATCTAAAATATCATAATTAGTACTCCTGATTTTAAATAGCCTAATTTATAAATGTTAAAACGCTTGAAAATCAAGCTGGAGTTAAAACGTAGCCACTACTCGAGAGAGCATGAAGAAAGATATTTTCTCCTGTATTTTGACACAGGCGGGTGCAACTCAACATGTCAAGGGCATTGAAATCCGCAAAGAGCTGTCTGTTTACAGATTTGACATAATGCATCTCGAAAGCACCCGCATCTCTTGCTTGTCTCCTGTATTTTCCAAGTCTATGAAGAAAAGTTCTGAGGATGACTTACAATCCACAAGAATTCTTTCTAGCTAGCTAGCTCTTAAATTTCTGAAAGCATATTTAATCAAAAATCTTCTCCGAAAATCAACAAATTATATTTTCACTACGACTAAGTGAAATTACCGTAGGACAATAAGAATACAGTAACACCCCTAACTTACGCGACTGGTGGGACCGAGCGTAAGTCGAATTTACGGAAGTCGAAGTACAATTTTGCATATAAATACGTTTAATTGACACCAAAGATTAAGAAAACAATAATTCAGACGAAAATGTATAATAACATCTTAGATAATACAACAAATTATATTAATCTGCATTTAAAAAATGTAAACGAAAGTTATTTTGACGTAGAAGGCTTCATAAAATTCGTCTGACAGGTCAAAGATTTTTTCTTCTCAAAATTTTCTCTGAGCACGCTAATGTTTTTTTAAATTCCCTGTTTTCTAGTACAAATGCGCTGTCCGTTGGAGTTAATGTTTTCCAACATATTTACCCCTATTTCAATTGAACTGAGTACTTCCCTCAAGGTTTCAGCCATCATTTGATCTTCTGATTGAACTGCATCTAAAGAATCAAGTTCTTCAACGTCTTGCATTTCTATGAGCTCATCTATTGTCAGCTCCCGCTTGTGTGTATCCAGCAGTTCTTGATCACCATCACCATCCACTTCTAAAATTTTTGTCTAAAACTTATGTTAGGAAATTATACAATTTGCTAATACTGCATCGTAATATTATCAGAGAGAAACTTACTTTACAAATACACAAGGAAATAGAATCGATTATTTAACCAATCGAACATACAACTTTAAGTGGTTGGTTCGAATATTTCATTACCTCAAAATTAACATGATTTCTGACTTGAAATAATTGATTCGTTGAATTAAAAGTTCAAAAGATGAACTTTGGATGAAGCAATCAAGTAAATAAAACTTTTTAACTCTTATATGTCGAATTCTGTTACACGACGAACATAAATCACAAGGGAAGGGAAATAGAATGGAGAGAGCGTCTTTTATGAAGAATTCAAAAGATCCCCTTAGACACGACGTAATAATGTTAAAAAGTAAATTTAGACACAAATGGTTTGAAACACAAGTTACACAAGAGGCAAAACATTTAAATCGGAAATCAATCTCATGAACACGCACTTATTTGTTTAAAAAAATTTATTTATAAATCAAAACATGGTAATGTGTTACACTAGGTGAATTTCAATAACATATGCTTGAATTTATAACATAATATTGTTTTAGATTATTTGATGTAAAAGTAAATTATATTTCGTTTTTTTTTTAGTATCAAATTTGTAAAGAAACATAAATTGAGATATCAGTGAAGGAACAGGTAAGAATTATTTAATTTATTAATGCAATGCACTTTTTTCAATTTAAACGAAGTAGTCATACTTTTGTCTGAAGGTTGAAGGACGAGGTCCATATAGATGAGAGAAAGATCAAAAAGCAAAACACAACATCCTACTTAACAAGTAGGTATCAGCTTCATTCCTAATTAACTCGCTTTCTATTTATTATTAAATTAAAAAATAATCAGTTGACAGAGTAAAACAGTTCGAAACTAATTACAAGTTTTGTAAATTAAACTTAGAATTCTTTATGCTAAAACGCTTACAACCAAGGGCCCCAACAGCAAACGATACACGTAGTGCCGTGTTGAAAGGCGACGTTACGCAGATTGTGATTTTACCGTTTACACTGGAAGGATAAGTTTTTCTCCTTAGTTATATTTTTAGTTAAGTTTATATTATTCGGCAGTCGACGACATCAGTTGTTGCTCTTTTTCCTTCATTCATCGTAAGTACATTATACATCTGCGTCTCAAAATTCTTTCATACCTCTTTTCCTTGTAATTTGATTGATAAAGGCAAAGACCAATTACGGATATACTACGTTCAGAATTATTCGTATTTTTCGTCCCACTTGATCCACCAAGGAAAAATTACTGGAATTGTATTGATATAAAACCGACCTTTTTCTGAAGACAATCATTTATTATCTCAGAACGTTTCAACAGAGATTCCTGCCATCGTCAGGTGAATGTACGTTTTTTATTATATAAACAAATGTTGATATGTCTTGGTAACAAGTTGAAAACATTGCACAAAGAAAACAATGACATAGAATAAAACATTTAAACACAATAATTGAATACTGTGTTTATTTTTTTCAACTTGTTGCCAAGATATATAANTAATAAAAAACGTACATTCACCTGACGATGGCAGGAATCTCTGTTGAAACGTTCTGAGATAATAAATGATTGTCTTCAGAAAAAGGTCGGTTTTATATCAATAAAAATTGACAAACATTCATTCTACTTTAGTGCGAAAAATATCATCACCCTGTAAGCTGTGTCACCCGAAAAGTTTCAAAACGCTCCTCCTCCAGTCTGCCTGCTGACTATACGTCTTCCAGACTATCGCTCTCCATATCTCAGATACTCCCCTCTTCTGCCAGCCACGACCGATCGTTTTTCTCCCCTGCCTCACGCCGTGTCAGCCTTTGTTCCCCACAGCAAAATCTATTGCACACCCGATCTGTTAAGGGGTGCGACCAATGTTTTATCTCAAAGGAATGTAGTAGCTGTCGATAACAATACCTATAAAACGTTTACAAAACACTCAATGAATGAAAATGAAATCATTTTATTTTCATTATGTTTTCAATTTTCCAACAAATAATCTCTCAAGAAGACTCGTTGATATTTATTAAACACAACCCAGGTTCACTGAATTTCACTCATGTCACGATATAATTATTTTTTGTGAATAATCTTGAATGATCATTGTTAAACCTTTTTCCTTAAACCTTTATTCAAGTAATTAAATATCTTAACACTTCCCTGCATTTATATTTATGAAACAGTCGTGTTTGTTAAGACTGAATTACTGAAGTGCCACCCTTTCTTTATACGAAACAGTCTCGTTCACGAACACTATACACGCAATAGTAGTAATATTCATCGCCCTAGAGTGTCAACCACTCTTTGCCAAAA
>NNCF01131358.1:0-16484 GCA_002313205.1 Laupala kohalensis | reverse complement strand
ATATATATATATATATATATATATATATATATATATATATATATCATAAAAATCAATTTCGAATCAAGAATCTACTTCTTCCTCCTTGTTGTTTACCGAGTGGTGTCGAAGTGGGTGAGCCTCACGCTTTTGTATTTACTGTGGCCATGGTGTTCCTCTTCCATGCGGTCGTCCTCTCAGTCTTCTTCTTTCATAGCGAGCCTCCTAGACCATTCTAAGGTAGCGCATTTCAGGCATTCACATTACGAGTCCAATTCATGGTAATTGCCTCTATATTTTTCTCCAGATGCATCACATTCTACGCGAACATAATTATCTAGTGTCTCACCAAATTCCGCCTCGCCTTTTGCTCCACCTTTTGCAGAAAACGCAAATCCGCTGCTAGCAGTCTGCTACGGTGTTTTGAAGACAGTGCCCATGATTCTGAGCTGTGAATTAATATCGGCTGGTACACTCTGTGGTACACCATCGTCTTCGTTTCATCCTCATTTCCTGGTCTCCAGTGAACCCTTTGGCTATGGCGCGAAAGAATTGTCCTTCTGCAGCTATCCGATGGTTCATCTCACCATCAATCGTTCCATTTGAGAAATGATTGCTCTTGGTAGTTATAGCTGTCGATCTGTTCCAGAGTCTGTTACAGTAGTATGGTGTGTGACTGTGGTTGATGCGATGATAATTGCCCTAATTTTCATTCCACAAGTTGTCCTATTCCGTCGACTCCAATCCTCTTGATAGATTTTGAGTTTATGCTGGATATACCTCTCATTTATTGCTAGGATTGCTATGTCGTCCGCAAAACCCATCTCGGGTAATTGCACTTGTCACATCTTCCAGTTGCCGAAGGTAAAGCACCTAGTTTTGTTCTTGTTTGATGTCATAATGGCATCCAGGAGCACGGTGAAGAGGTATGAACAAAGTATTTCCCGCTGCATTACCTTTTCCTCAACGTACACCAATCGTGTGTACGTTTTCTTAAGGTCCTGAAGAAGCTATTGATGGTCGTTAGCAGACTTATTTCCCAGTTCCGTTCATCTAGAACGCACCACAACACTTTCCATGGGACAAAAGTCTTTTCCAGGTCTATGAAGCTGATGTGAGCCACGGGATTTTATTCGATTACCCTCTCACTAATTTGGCAAAGATGAAGTCCTGCGTGCTGCGCCCTTGTCGGAAAACACGTCCTTTCTAAAGTTAATGACCCACTGGTTGAACTCGGGCGTGAGTTCAACATTCGTGACACGTTTAACAATGATATCCCAAGTGATTAGAGGAAATCTAAATTGCCTCTCTTCTTACGGATTGGGGCGATTATAGGCAATTCCCAATCGCGTGGAATTGATTTATATCACATGATAGCTGCATAACTCTCAGTGTTAAGTATACACCATGTGGTCTTACATGTTTAACCATTCCAGGAGCTTTACTGAGCTTTACTCTTCATTTTGGTAATGGCGTTCTCATTTCAACGACCGTGATCTCTGGTACCCACTCCAATTACACAACCCAGTAATCCTCTTTGTACGGGTGGTCCCTTTTCAGTAGCTTCGCAAAATATTGACGCGATCTTTCAGCGTTCTCACCTTCACTCATTAAGAGATTCCCCTTCTTCTCGCGTATGAATTTTAAGGAATAGTCTTTTCCTCTCCTCATAGTCTTCAGTATGTTATATAAGCTTTTGATTGTCTTGGGAGCTACGCTTTCCAAATTCTTCCCACGACTTGGTCTTGTCTGCCTTCATCGCGAATTTCATGACGGTCCTCTGCTACTGGTACGGTTTGTATTCCTCTCCTCTTCTAAAGTTCAAGTATATTTTACATGAATAAGGGTTTTCGTTTCTTGTACAAAACCTTTTACTTGTTCGGTAACTGAAATTCGTATTTGACCCCTACAAACGTGGTCTTTCTCAATTCAGAAATTAACTCTGTAATTAACATAGGCCTCTCAAACGCTTTTTCTCTGAACTTGTACGCCATTATCTTCAGGTTTCTCGTCTTTGAAACCACCTTCTTCTTATTGAGCTGAATCCCGTTTGGACCCCGTTATCAGGTTCAGAATCAGCAGATATGATCACTTCTCATAGTAGGAGCCCTCTTTACCGCTGCGTCTCTCACTTCCTTGCAGTGCTTGCTACTAATTATAACAGTCGATTATTCATTTCTCTTTCTTTCTTCGTTCCACCAGTGAGCATGTTTTTTTATCTTTTTTTAGGTACGTAGTGTTGGGTGATGGCGAGACTATTTTACACATACAGGTTTAGGATGCGATCTTTAAAGTTGTTTCTAATGAGCTCTCAGTTCTTCCCCATCGCTTGTGACCAATCTTTCGTGTCGTTCCCGTCTCTCCCTTTGTGGTCTCCCATGAGGTCATCACTCTCAAGTCATCAAGCGTTCTCTGATAATTCATTGGAAGAATTCACCACTAATATCTGCATGGTCGTCCTCGTTAGGTGCGTAATCCGATACCACTGAGAAGAGGGTGTCTTCATCTTTTTGATTAATTACCATGATTTGCTCCCTGATGATCTCCCATCCCATTAAATTGTTTATCTTTTCATTTGGTACCAGAAAACCTATCCCTGCCCTTGCTCATTGTTTGTGGTATAGTATAAGAACACCATCTTCCTGTGTCTCAGAACCTTGTCCTTCTACTTATGTCCGTCACCGCCAGATGTTGCACCTTAGTTAATGCAAGTTTCTCTCCTAAGATCTCTTTATCCAATTTAGCTTTGCGATGTCCTTCAGGTTCAATATTCTGATATCCTTGCCAGTTCCATCGTTCAATCACTCCGGCTTGCTCTCTGGTGAACTTTTTAATAATTTTCATACATATTGTGACTCTAAAAACCTGGTTGATGTACTGAAAACAATCTAAGCTCACACGTATTGATTTGAATTTTTTGTTAATAATAGTTTTTGAAAGTTAATTGTTATTTATTTTAACGTAATATTTAACATAAAAAATTAATTTTGAATAATGATTATGGTGCTTGATACACACATGATTATCAAAACAAGGAACGAGATCAAGGACCTGCGTAAAAACAATGAGATTGAAGAAACATAGTTGGCAATTTGTTTCTACTCAATGTTTAATGCTATTTTTATTTTTCTCTAATAGTCTACTTATAATTTCGAGACCAAACTGCATTATAAACCATATTTAAAAAGTTTTTGAACTGTATGTTTTACTCACTTCTTTCCTCCAACCATTTCTTTAATACATTTGTTTTCGGGTGCACAAGGTTGTGCATTTACCCCTTTCAAATATTCAGTTTCTCTCTTATATGAAGAAGATGTTTTTCATATTCAATAGAAGGATCACAAAATGAAGCTAAATAAATATTTCCAAGTAGATAACATAAGTTGTTGCAAATCAAAATCAGTTGCATTTTCTATTGTCAACACATTTGTCCAACCTACTTATAAGGTTTCTCTTTAGCTTCAGAATATATGCAATGATTAAGTTCATATTCATACACATTAGTAAACAGTAAAAACATTAAGCTTCCCCCAAACATTAACTGGTTAAAATTGTATTTTCGTTCTCTTAGTATTTTTATTGCACTGACAACACTGCATGATGTAAGATTCAGTAGAGTATTCGTAAGCACGCACAGTGATTTCAGCGGTGTGTAGCACAACAGTGATTACAACAAAATAGTGCAACGGGTGAAGAGGTCAGACAATTCTTAACATGCTTCAGGGGTAGGAAAGTAGATGGACTCAGTAGCACAGCGCTCACATCACTACTGATTTCAAGGGAAATAATTCACAATGTCGCTTATTTATAGATTTAAAATAACTAATTGGTAAAAAAACCTCCAAGTATTATGCGTAATAAAATGGCAAATATCAAATTATATTTGTTCCCATTTTCATACTTACACTTCAACTTAAAAATGTAATGATTTAGAAATGCTATTCTTATCTTTAATTATATTTTCATAATTGTAAGAAGTTCCGACATCTGCATATCACATCTCCTGCAATTAAGTTTCTAAAAAATGAGTGATTGATCAATCCTTCACGGTTAATTTCTTATTGTGTTGTGAAATAAGAAATATATATTTTTGTATATGAGGGGAAATAAATGTGCATAATTGATATTTTGACCTCACCTTTAAAAAATTTAAGAATTTTTAGGGTAAATGCGATTATTCTATCAAAATAACTCGAGAACATTGTAATTTACTAATGTCTCAAGAATTTCTCATCAAGGAAATATGTTAAAACATTGACATTGTAACAATACAAATTATTCTTCCTTATCAAACACTTGTATTATAAATCATATTAGAAAAGCTGTTAGTTATTTTTATTTCTATATATTATGTATTTACTTATCACGCCTACTTTCTTCTGAGGGCTCTGACCCTCAGATCCATTCGACTTCATAACCACATTCATGGAAGAAAAAGAAAGTTAGGCAGAGTGGAGATGTTGAGGATATACGTAACGATACAAGTTTTCTTTGGTGTAGATGAATTAAACATCTACAAATGTTATCCCTATATTGGCAGGAAGAATATTTTCATAAAATGAAAGACAAAAAGATGAATGATCACCCTGAGTATTCGAGGTTACGTGAGGCAATACAAATAACCTTTTCGTATTTCCTTTCTCGTATAGTAACATCAATTCTATCAGAGTTGGGGTACGAATGGAGGAATCAATCGAATCGTTCTCCACAGACATGCAAGTGTTTCGCTCAACTGACGTCGCAGGGTCCAACAGATGAAAGGGGAATATACCGCGCAACTTGATTGATTGCTTCAATTTCGTTTGATGTCTCCGGGCTACAGAAGCGCTGACATTCAATCTGCGACTGCGTTTTAAACGCAGCTGTCGTGATGAAGGTGATGGTCGTGGTTGAAATGGTTTACATATTGGCGGTTGCGTATGCATCAACATTGTTGAGTCAAATCTAATATTTTGCAAATATTTTTATAAATATATATATACATATATTTGTTTCGTGTACCTGCACGTGGAGAAGATATGGGATTTTTTTCGGTCATATGAAAATGGCGACGAATCAGAAATCCAACCCGGGACTCCTGCATTAATCGCAGGGGTGATAACCACTACACCTAAACCCGAATGGTGCAGTTGTGGAAGGTGAACTGTTGGTGTAGTGGTAACAACCCTGCGATCAACGCAGGAGTCCCGGGTTGGATTCCCGACTCATTCCCATTTTCATCTAACCGAAAGTTATCTAATATTTTATGTTTTTATAAAAATGTAAAAACGGATTCTTGTCTTTGCTTTTATGTCCATGGTCAAAGGTAAAATAGATGTTACTTGAGTGTCTCTATCAATGCAGTAGAGATACTAGTGGGTGTGTTACCTATCCACCAGCACAAACTACGACTAAGATATTGGCTAAAGAAAACCGGAGAGGAATATAGTAAATTAACAATAAAATAAATGGCTCGCGAGTGAAGAGTAGAATGGTGCGACATCTCTTGAGTGCATGGAAGATACGATGGACGACAACTACAAAAGTAAGACAAACGGTTTACAACCGATATAAATGTATATATTAATTTGAACCTATGATGTCTCTGATGAAAATAATAACTGGTTACTGTAGTTTGAAAGTATATATTATTTAAATAGAGTGAAACACAATACAAGGATCAATCACAGCAAGCTTCGTCCGATGTATGTTATTCGTGAGATCCAAGTTATGTCACAGAAACAGCGAATAAAGGCTCACTGATACGTAAGTTCTTACAGGTTATTTTTTCCTACTTCTTTATCTGAAGTGATAACAAAAAGTAATTCAAGGTACATTAACCCAACTCAATTTTAGTTTAATGGCACAAGAGATTCAAAGTGTGAAAATTGCAATATACAAAACTGTTGAATATGTATTTAATTTTTTTGCTACACCACCATGTTAGTACATTTTCAAAGTTAATAACTTACTCTATTGTTTCAAATTTAATACTTTTTTGTAGACTGATGCAATTATATATTTCATTGATTTTAAAGTATCAGAACTTCAGGAATAAATTTTCTGGTTTAGCAAAAATTTCCATTAGGTATTCAAAAATGTTTTATCGTGCTGATACATTATTCTAGGAGCTCTGTTCTCTCTGTTCAAATAGAAGTAATATATAAATCCAGTAAAATAATATTAATTTTCAATTATTATTTTTAAAACAATACTGAAAATGTTAATACGATTTAAAAAGGAATACGCGAATTTTTTTCTGTCTCAGTAACATGACAGAAATTTTCACAAAAATACATCGTTTGCTTCAAGTGAACGATATGTTGCTTTTGGTGTTCGTGAAAGCACACCCACATCAAAGCCTGGGGGAATCAAAAGGGGATGCGTTTTTTTAGGTTTGATTGATGATGCTTTGGTCATCGTTCATCGAAGCTTCACAGATAAGGTTTCTAGGATGGTCCCGTTCAAGCGGTAATGATGGTGGCAAATAAACGCTTCCAAGTCGATTTTGCTAATATGCACCCGGGAGGGAAAATCATTAGTCCCAAGATACTCTTGATAACCTATCACTTCATTCCAAATACTATTTACAATTTGGTTTACTGAACATATTCTATATTTGAAATTTCGTACCATGTATTAGATCAATTAGGAAATAAATGAATTTTAATGTGTTGTGAACGGCATGAGAAAAAAAGATAACAACCCTCTTTTGAATGTTTTAGACGTACCTTTTATTTAGGAAATATATAGTAATTGTATTGTATTGCATAGTCTAAAATGTATGTGAATGAATTAAAAATTATAATTTTTAAATTCCATTTTTAATTCCAAAACTCGCATGTGTTTCACAATATTTTCCTTTAAAGGTACCTATATTAGTTCCCAATATAACAATTAATGGTCTAATTTTCTTACAGGCAACGAGATTCTATGTTTTTGTAAGTGTATTTGAAATGTCATTAATCTCACCACGACGATTATTCTACTTTTGGTGTAACGAAATAAATTTTATTTCTCCATCCAATGTAAATGGTGAAATATAAATATCCATACGGTATCATAGTAACTCCAAAGGTTATATTTTAAAGGTTTACTTATGATTTATGATAACTCAACCTCAATGAATATATTTTTGTTCTATATATCTTTATTGTGTCAACACACAAAATCTAACAATTACATAGTTTCACTTAGTATTTTGATTTTAATATCGTTAATGTTTTAAAAGTTTTACATTTAATTTTACACACATGAAATCTTACGAATTATGTTCTTACACAAAATTTTGCATTGTTTCACTAATATGTCCACTTTTTGCAATTTATTTGAGATTATTTGATAATAAAATATTCACTATATCACATTAAAAATATTACTGATCTTGAAATTCATAATTCATTGGAATAAATCCAGTTAACAACACCATAATCCAAGAATCAAATATGTGATATGTATTTAGCATGAGGATTATATGGTTTGTGACCAAATGATTAAGAGACTTGGCCAATATTGATACAATATTGATCAGCAAACCTTCAAAGGTGTAACTTTTGTATCTCTTATACTGCCCTTCCTTCTCTTTTGACCTATTCGCAGGGGGAAGAACTGTAACGCCATGCTGTGCGCGAGGGAGACGTTAAAGAAGCCAAAGAACTATTCTGGGGACGCAATGGTAGTGAGTGGGTTCTCTGCTCACGCGCCTATCTCCCAAATACTTTTTTTCTCCCCCAGGGCACTGGCCAGGTAATGAAGCATAGCGTCGTGGATGGCGTGTTGGCAAGGCTCTCGAAGGAAACCCACGGGAGTTTAGGGTTCATATGATGCAACAAGCAGATCGGTTTGGCCGAGACTTACAGAACTATGTAAGACTATTTATTGATTATTATAGGGTTTTTTATATCACTATGTAAAGTATTTCTATTGACTACGAATGTTGAATTTTCATTAAAAATGAAATTACATTTATTAAGCTAAAAAATAAATAACAAAACTTAAAAACTAATCATTTTATGTTAATGATACTTACTCTACGTTACTTTCAGTTGAGGATCTTCACACCTAACCGTAATATACGTTGAAAAGATTCCTGAGGATATATTGTCTTGATTATGTTTTGTGGCTGCGTGTATAATTTATAAATTTAAATTCGAATACAATATCAATTAATTAACCAATTTTGAAATTACAAATACAACTTCAATTGACGTTTTGTAACGTATCTGTAATTGTACATCTTATAATGATACCAAATGGTATATTATCTAATATTTTGACGGATATAAATATATTATTTATATTGTTTTATAAAATATTTTAATACTATTAACCTATAACACTTACCACTTCCATGGGTAATATTTAAGAAAATTAATGTAAAATGTCTCTTAAGTCATCCGCGCACAAAAAAAATATTTTCTCTGCGTTTATTTCCAAATTTTTCAGATATATTATATATCCTGGTAACGAGAGTGGGTCAATAACTTTGTGACTAGTAAAGAGATAAAATTTTAAAATGAACCAAAGTGTAATTTTTTCAACAGTCAGTGACTATTGTATTATAGTTCATGAAATAATATATATTTACATTATTTATAAAGCATAGCGGCTAAGTTGATGAGTTTTAATTAATTCTTTACTACAAAAAGTAAAATAGTTTAATGTGAATAAAAATTAATTTGATTTAAGTATATTGTATCTATTAATTATTTAATTATGGAGTACATATAATTGATGTTCACAATATTCATTAATAGAGAAAATAAAAATTTGTTTTAAGCGAAAATAGTTGGATAATAGAATTATGTGATTTATTGAAGGAAATATTCAGTACCCAAGTTTAAGTACCTAGGATCCATCGTGGAGGCCAGTGGCAACATCGACGAAGAGATAAGACATAGGATATCGTGTGGCTGGATGAACTGGAGAAAAATGACTGGAGTATTGTGTGACAGGAAAGTAAACAACCGAATGAAGGGGAAGCTGTACAGGACGGTGGTAAGACCAGCAATGCTACATGGGGCGGAGACATGGCCTGTTACCAAAGTCCAAGAGAGAAGGTTGGAGGTGGCAAAGATGCGAATGCTCAGGTGGATGTGTGGTGTAACGAGAAAGGACAAGATCAGAAATGAATACATTAGAGAGACGGTGAAGGTTGGACCACTGGGGAAGAAAGTGCAAGAAAGCAGATTGAGATGGTTTGGGCATGTAGAAAGGAGGGATGAGTTTTACGTAGGAAAAAGAGTGGAGAACATCAACATCCCAGGAAGGAGGAGGAGAGGAAGACCTAGAATGAAGTGGGAAAACAAAGTAGAAGAGGATCTGAGGGAGAAGGGATGGCGACGAAGCGAGGCTAAGAGCAGGAACGCCTGGAAAAGGAAAATTAAAGAAGAGAACGCCGACCCCGCGTAAAACGGGAATAATAAGGCGAAGACAAAGAAGAAGAAGAAGATTGAAGGAAATATTCCTTATTATTAATAGTAAAATTCAATCAAGAAACGCGTAGGACTGTCCAACGTGTGGAACAAGACGCATTGTTGGATAGTTTGAGACCTACTTACTCACACTACTGATAATCGTTCATGTATAAGATAATCTCTAGAACATATGCTAATCTCTAGTATGATCACTTAGGTCGTGGTTTGAGTTCAAGCTATAAAAAAGTTAAATTACCCTTAATTTAACATGTGAATGTTTCAGACATTTTATTTCAGCCTTTTTTAGAAATATAACTAATATGGGTTTAATTATTCATATGTATAGTACAATAAATGCAGGATAGAGATGGTTAAATAAAATAATATTACAGGTACTCACACCAATTTACTCATTCAAAAAGAATGCTACGATTACGTCTCACAAGGGGAATATAAAAAATCGACTCCTCAGGGAAAAGATGTACATTTTGAAATAGCTAGAAAAGTATCCACAAAAACTCGTAACACATGTTTCTTCTGTTATACAAATATGGGATACAAAATTAATTATTAACAACTTATGACAGAACGAATTATTTCAACTCACGCTTAATAGTGTTTTATATTACCATGAAATTATTTATAAAGGTAAGATTCTTATCTCACTCAGTCTTAGCGTGTTGTGTACATTGTCTCTTCCCTCTCAACGCATGTGTCTTCTGTTTCTTTTGTGTAAATCGATCAAAATGGAACGTCCCTTGCTTTCTTCTGGAGAGTAAAACACTATTGTCTTTTCGTGATCTAGTTTTGACGTAATTTTGGCGTTATTTGTTTCCTTTACAATAAAATTTAATACGGCAAAGAATGATTACATTTTATTATATTCAGAAACCAAAGGCTGTTCATTAATTAACTTGCACAAAATCAACACTTTCTATTTATCGAAAACGTATTTATAAGCAAGTGAAGAAGATAAGTGAGAGAACATGATTGTCAAACAATTTTTATGTGTAGATAGAATTTCCCAAACTTCTACAAGCAGATAATTCCAAATAATTAAATGAGGCTATTAACGCTGAACTCACGCCAAGGAAAACAAAATTCATCATCTGTCAGAAAGTACGACTAGACTTTCAAACAAACCTTTCTTGACAAGACAGCTGGCCAAAATTAATCCATCTAAAGTTGGAACATGTACGTCTTTTCATTTGAAGGATACTGTTAAATGTTGTTTTACTTACAATGGTATTTATACATATGTTTTGTTCTTACAATTTAACAGCCGTATAGCTTCAAAATTTTGTTTTTCATAGATAATCTTCACATTTTGTCAATTACTGACAAATATTTCATGAGTATTTACATAAATTAACAGAGCGTTTTAAAACATTTTAAGAAATAATTTAAGTACGATCTTTTCTCTTAAATTCCTTACATGTACCATCTTATAGTTGTTCGAGTAAACAAGTGAGAGTGTATACGCCAGGTATATGATGTAACGATTTTAAAACTTACCACAAAAAAAACTCCTAATTGAATGTGAATTATGCCTTTCCACTGATGAAAGTGAAGGTTTCTCTCAGTGCAAATATAGCTAAGAAAATTAGTGCCAAAGAAACCAATTAGTGTCGAAAAACAACGGGCAACGTAGTTGTCGTTTACTAAAACGAATATTTTTCTAAGAATGATCATGAATTTATTACCAAATACTTTGTATACTAGTTGATAGAAAACGCAAATCTAAGAGACAATAAGAGGAATACAGTGCCACAACCCAACTTCGAACTTCAAACAAAACTCCAGAAAAATGGCGGTCCCGTAGCTTAGCACCTAACCCAACATCCACAAACATCATTTTCCCATTGACAACCTTGTTCATCCTTTTTCTTCCCTTTCTGTGGATATACAAATGAGGAAGGGCAATCTGCGGAATACTGTTATGAAACTGTCTCTCCATACATGAAGCAGAGAAAAAAATACATAAACATAAAGACATAGGGTACATAAATATTTTGAAATACATAATTTTATCAAATAGGTTAGGTGCATGTATTATGGGTATCCTCCTCACACCCTTCTAAAATTTCATGACTTCTTCCACGTAAGTTGCACAATTTATTACTAAGAACATGAAGATTTACCTCATTTACTAAATTTAATTTAATTTTTTTTTGTATTGTAAATAATTGAATTTTATTTTAATCTTTATTTCTATGGCAAAACTGGTATATTTTACATTATAATTTATTTCTCTTATTTAATTATCTTCTGTAAATATGTTTATATTAATTGTATATATTCGTGTCCTGACCGTTGATTTCCCGTGGTTCCCAACGGTGCTCATTTAATCGGTAGTTGCAGCATACTTAAAAGATATTGTACAACTAAATAAAACAATATTAAAGGTGCACTAAAGGATGTTAAATAATAATAATAATAATACGATACAAATCACAAGTAAATAAAATTACAATCATTTTAAGTTCAAAATAAAGATTTCCAAAAACTTAAAACTGCAACTATCCGTTCAATGAGAGTGAATACCAGGGCATGGTATGCACAGCCCACGGCTCTACTTGAGGGGAATTTTACAGGCGTACAGGCAACAAAAAGCCTCGCCACACATTTGTACATAAATAATATTTGTAAATAAAGCTCCCTATTGAATTGAATTGAAATTTAATTTATGTGAAATAAATATTGTACATTTACTATTTTATGTTTGTAAAGCAAATATTTACAGTTCCATTTAAAGATATTAGGTTTTCTCTATTTTTATTATCGTGGTAGAAACTGTACTACAAAAAATGAAGTCCTCTTCTATTATAATGGATCATACATTTTCATTCGTGCACGAAACTTCTCATACTTTGATAATTTTGTCAATTTAGTAAAATAATATTTCTTTTCGAAAAAAGTCTCAATTATGGTTATTTATTTATTCATATTAAGATTGTGAGTTCCGCAGGTTTGATTCAGTGTTGCATTTTCATAGCAGAGCATCCAGCTCGTTAGGTACGCTTGTTATATAAGTTGCAGGCAAACATACTTTAGTAAGTGTAGTATCAAAATCTGAAACGTGAAAGATGATTATAACTCTCAAATTCTTGGGTATACATCTTATCCTCATTACACGGCACAGCGCTACGGAATGTTACTATGAGATGTATTTGTCAAGTGCGAAACACCTTGACCAAAGATTTTAAAGATGAACAATTTTGAGAGAAATTACAATTTTAGGAGTGTTATTTTTAAAGAAAATAAATGATAGTCTTAACCACTAGTTCAAACTACACAGTTCTTTAAGTTCCAGGTAACATTCTAGCTAGAAGGAAGCAATGCCTGTTTTACGTAATACAGTATGGGAACGATGATTTCAATGATTAATCTAAACCACATTTCCTCATCTGGTTGAGTTGTGACAGTTGTTAGAGATATATTTCAGATACACTTTTATTTTTCTCAACAGTCACTCCGGGGAGTAGACTGATCTATTTTACCGCTATCTTATTCTCGTTTCATTTTTCCTTTTACCCAGATATTCAGTTCACACCACCTTGCTACCACCTTATTTATTTCACATTAATTACATCAACAACAGTTTTAATATAATTTTTTTAATGATTCTCTCATATTTGATTAAACTTCAGTTTTCTTAATTGTTACATAATAAACTCTACTGAATTATTTTTACATAAATTGAGGAAACTGAGGAAAAATTTATTATCAAGTACATAGAACACTAAATTTTTAAATAATATAAAAAAGGAACAACATATTTGCTTCTCCAGTACGTAAATAATATTGCATAATGTGGGTATTGAAGAACATTTCTTTGGAAACAAGAAATCTCTATCTTGTTTCTTTTGACTGCACTGAGGACGTTCAACCGAAACCTGTCACTGACAGTGACAAGGCTACTTGTACTAAAGTGTATAACTTCTTGTTTAATTCCTTGCTAGATTCTCAATACTGCGAGACGTCTAGAGGTCAATCAATCACAACCGTCAAGAAATAATCAGCTAAAATATCTCAAATGCTGTGTTTTCATCGTCAGCGCTTTGGTCTTCTTATTCCGAAAATAGCTAGAGAACGTCTGTATCGTGAGGATATGAAGAGGTTTTTGACGTTAGTGTTGAAACAGCTTTTTAGTACATTTGTATACATGAAAATCTGACAACTTAACAAAAGGATTAATTCTGTTCCAAACGTCAGTATATTACTTTCCAATTATACAGAAGGGGAATTAAGGGAAGTATTGATATCGGTCGAAAAAAGAATTCAAGATCTCATCGAATCTTTACGAGTTGGCTCCAGGAGAGTCTATTTTCAAATTCATGCGATGGTCCAATGCAGTATGTGTGAGTGAAAGTATGTTACGAGTTTTGTTCCCCCATTTTTTCACGAACAAATTAATGCAACGAATCCAAACTTGAGATTTCACTTTGAAGCAATTGGGAATATTTCTAGAAGGATCATACTGACTTCATACACACCGTCCTTCACTTTCCGTTTCTAAATTCAATTTTTTGGAAATATGACTATTCTGTTAATTCTGCGTACATATTCCACTTCTATTTAATATCACCTCTTTTAATAACACAATTAGTCTCTTCTCCGCTGCTACTTACAGCAGTAATAATTTGATTCAACATCTCTTGGAATCTATATTATTAAATCAGAGAAAACTATATTATTAAATTCTGAAGAAGCAAAAAGCGCTTATTCGCGACTTCAAGATATCATAAATGGTGCGACGAACACATGGTTGTGGGAGACTTTGGTGGTATAAACAACAGGTCGTCATAACATGTTCAATACGGACTCGCACGAAGGATCTCAGATTTCGGGTTATTCCATTCTTTCTTTATCTCAGCCTTTTCCCACTTCATGTGGGGTCAACGTTTCGGGTTATTCCATTCGACGTATGATATTTTCAGGCTTTTAACGTTGCGTTTAGCATTTTACACTCATATGATTTCATTCACGATGGCGTATACCATTTCCTCTTGTTCGGTGTTTGAACCGTAGAGGATGTTGGGGTCACGAATATTCATCCAAGCTCAAAAAAAAAAAACTGCATTATATTTAACAGGAGAATATGTTTAAGTTATTGAAGGGATGAAAAGTTTAGTAAAATTGTAACCTAGCACAGGGCGTAGGAATAATTTTTTCACAAGGCGTGAAAAAATAATATTGGAATAATACAAAAGAAACATAAAAATGGTGTGTATTATCCATAACCTCAAAGACAGGACAAAACCAACTTATCATACGTTGAATTTGGAGAGAAATTATCGTGTGTTATACTTTCCTTAGAGACACAAACAAACAAATGTAATACAAATACAAGGGAATTAATTCTACCGCCTACAGTGTAAGTGTACACTTGTTCAAAAGAGGAGGTGCTTCGAAAATTATGGAAATTCCTTTCTCGTGATCTACGGTAAAAACGCGTCTCGCACACCTGCGTTACATTGACTTCAAAATTTATCTGTGATTTAGTACGCATGCGCAATAGTGAGTCCTTTGCCTGTGGCATTCACTAGATACTTAAAACTATGATTTAGTATCTGCGTGGCAGCATTGCCATGAGCGTCAAAGTAGGGTGATCTTGACATTCATCTCCCAAAAGTCCAGTTCCGGTTTTACCTAACAGAGCGCGTTGCCTGTAGTGTACGCCTGATCTGTGACCATCCGAAGGGTGCAATGATGACAAAGTGAAAATAATTGACATTTGTATGGAATAGAAAAAGGTGCCGTGTCAAGATGCAATAATTTGTGAAGTATCTTCGTTATTGCTTCTACTGAAATACTCCTATGCTTTGATGAAAATGAATTCCATTTTGTTATTCAATACTTAAGCATCTTATGTAGAAGTTCTGTGGATTCTTTATGTGTAAACCATAGAAAATTAACTTCACGATGAAGCATTTTTTAAATATCCAATCATAATTTTGAATCCACCTATGCCTTAGGACCCTTGATCGGAATTGATGGGATGGTCCCTTGCTTGCTTCCGGAGAGTAAATTAGTTTATTGTCCTCCACGTGGTCATACGCACTTTGTACTGCTTTTTTGACAATAAATTTATTATTATTGTTTTTCTTCAACAATGATTTATTTTTAGAGTAATGTTTAATTCTTTCTTATTCACTGTTTGGCAGTGAGAGCTGGGATACAATGGAAAGAGCGGTTGCTGTCTTTTCTTAATATACAAGAGGGGGTANAAGAAGATCACTTCAATAAAAATATACACCTATTGTTGAATAAGAATTAATCTCATTGGAGCTTATAAAAAACAGGATTTCATTGTTCGGAAGCTTTGATTGCTCTGCTAATAATAACTTGAAATTAAGAAATAATTCACACTATTTACAATGTGAATTCCAGATAAATGTTTCAATATGAAAAAAATTGGCATAAAACGAATTTTATGATATACAAAACGTATTTTCTTCCTCGAGTTCGTTTCTCGTAAAAGAAGCCGCCTAAAACAGATGAAAGTTCTTCGTCACTCGACTGTCGAGGTCTAGCGACAGCCACGCTCTCCGATGCAAGAATTCTGAATTTATATTGCAGGCCTTTCGTGTGCCCGGTCGCTGGAGCTATCTGGTGGGGTAATTTTAAACCACCCTTTCGCGAGGGAATTGAAGCTTGGACACGTTCGCTGTTTACACAACGGCCTTCAGCAGGCTACTGAAGATATTTTACTATATCTTCAAGGCGGGAACGTCAATTCTGCCGAACTGCGCAAGCGCGCGTCGCATCCGCACGCAAGAGACGCTTGCTCAGTCCAGGCTCTTTTGACATACGACCTGCAGGTTCATTTCGAAACAGTAATAATTTTTACTTGTTTTTGTTTTAAGAATCATTACGTAACATAGAGAGCAAACTAGATAATTACGATTAACTCTTTGTAAACTAAATACGTATATGAGAGGGAAAATTGTTCGTTGCTTGCCACAAGGAGGATTGGGAAGAAGCAAAATGAGAAATTGATGTGATTACAAAGGAAAAGCATATGTCGCGCAGTGTGGGAACGTGATTGAATTAACGATCAAGTTCCCGCTTTCACGAAATAAATAAGGTAGACAGTTTCAGTTGAAA
>NNCF01131355.1:257551-270599 GCA_002313205.1 Laupala kohalensis | reverse complement strand
TATTGTTACAATAAACACGCCCCTAGATAAAGCCTAGAGAACCTGTATAAGAAATCCGCCTCTACCCGAAGGAAAAACGGAGAAAAACCCGGGCCAGGATGGGAAATCCGGACCAGGATTGTGTCTTTCGAAAACATGATTAACTTTTTGTTTTATGACGAAAGGCAAGTAAAATACAACATTACGAAACTAAGTGTACTTGATCGTTCCTCTTATTCTATCAGAAAAATATAAGTCAAATTATATATTGACGTACAAATAGACGGTAGTGTTTATGGGCATTTTCGGACATTTGAAAACACAAAGATTAAAAATGTATCATAGGTGGAGGGTATGCTATAGGAACAAGAGAGAAAACTTTTGCGTTAGAAGAAATTGCCTCGTCATCAACACAACATTGACACTAGGGTCCAATATTTACCACTGTAGCCAGATACGGTCACATCATTCAAATGTTATTTTGAGAGATTCCTTTCAAAAAGATGTAAAATATATCATTAATTCGATTTCTTTTTTTTTTATTCGCAATTAGAATTTTTCTACATAATAGTTTCTATAATTAATAAAGAATTTATACATTTTTACGAGAAAGTTAATATTAGTTTCAATGTCCCCTTAAATAATATTTTTCTAAATAAAATAATATTCTTTCACACTATTGCTAAAGTACTGTTAACACTACCTGTTTGAAGTACAAAATTAGCATCGTGAGTGCTGTATTGTTTCTTATTATTCATAATAATTCATTTTTATATGTACTGAACTTTTAGTTGAGTTGCGTACGTAATCAGTGTCTACACGAATCCTTAGGGGCGGCAGTGTCATTAATAGTAATGTTATTAACAGGAAAAATCCTAGTTAATTGATAGGAAAATCCTAGTTTTATCTCTCAACCTTGGCACGGATGTTTTCATTAATTTCGTAGTTCAATCTTCACCCAGATTGTTCTCCGGATTTCCTTCGGGTAGAGGCGGATTTTTGCCTAGGGGTGGTATCTATGGAAGTATTATATCCCAAATGTAGTGTTATTTAACACCTTATAAGTAAAATTTTCCTAATAATCTATAGCTTAATAATAATAATACTTCTGAAATAATTTTTTGTGTTTCATTAAAAACAAATTTGTTGGTATTATTAACATGTACCGAACTATTGTTATTCTTATGTTAGAAGTGTTCTGAAATGTTAAATCCGCCTCTGCCTAAGGGCTCCTTGATTTGAATTCAATGGATCATTCCTTGCATTCTGTTGGAGAGTAAATTAGTTTATTGTCCTCCACGTGATCATACGTTTGTACTGTTTTTTGACAATAAATTTATTCTTATTATTATTATTAATTAGTATGTACATGCATTGCTAATACTAATCTATTTATTTTTGAATACCCACTCAACTCTTAACGCTCCAAGAGACAATAACGATTCTAGAACGATTCTCCCTCCTAGAAGTAATTTCCTCCGAGAGCAGAAGCTGTCTCTTCGAGCTGTAGAGTAACGGAGGCTCCACTTGTCTGGAGAAGCGACTGTACCGCATCGTTATCAAGCGCACGGTGTAAGTAAGACGTATTATGAATCGGGCATTGTCTCACCAAGCAGGAGGTCTCGAGGGGCTTGGACAGGCACGCCCACGCCATCGAACCCTGGGAAACAGGGTTGCCAACTCTCCCTTATTATACAGAGGAACGATCCTTTCAAGGATCTCGTGAACCATCAGTGCAGAAATTGCCAGGTGCATTAATACAGGAAATTATTATTGTTAAAAAGTATTTGGGTAATAACTGTTTGTAATTTCGTGTTTCTTTTTTTCTCTATTTATCTCTTATATACTTAGTGGGTGGTGAGCAGAAAATTTTTTTAGGGCTCCATATTCAGGTCAACCTCAAACGGAATTGTCACATTGACAATCTGAATTCCAAACCTAAGCAAAATGTACTATTCATTCTGAATTCTAGTCAACGTTGTAAGTCAACATGTTTCTCGCTGCGTGAATTTTGTAAATGTTTATTCTCACTTACGATACGGCATTATCTTTTGAGACCAATCCGCTCGAACTCAATTCAAATTTTTGAATTCAAAAGATTGTTCGGGTTATCTGTAAGCCTTACCCCCGACATCCACGTAAACCTTAATTTAGAGAATTAAATATTATCCCTCTCCCTTGCACACATTTTATGAAGGAGTTGTGATTGTAAAGACAGAATTATTAAAATTCCTCCCCTGCTTTAGAAGAATCAGTCTAGTTCACGAACACAACACTCGTAATACGACTAATATTCATCGTCCTGGCGTGTCAACCACTCTGGCTAAAAGGCCCGTGTCATTCAGGTGTTATTTTGTATAATCTCTTTCCAAAAATATAAAAGATATTAATGAATTTAAACCCTTTAAATCCGCGGTTAAAAGTTTTCTAATGCTCTTTTGCTTCTATAATGTGAAAGAGTTTACTGATTTTAATAAAAGAAGTCAATGAGAGAATCAATTTACGAATAAATATTGTATTCTACATGATTTCGGATTATGTAAGTGATGTTAATTTCTCTTATACCTTGTCACGTCATTGTTATAATATTCTCGATAATGGTTACATACCTTTTTTCATGCATGTTGTTTTTGATCCATTTTATTTATAATAGTTTATTTCTAGCTGTACGCAACCCTGACACGGTTGCATACATTATCTCTGTAGCCCCATCCTAAGCCAGATTTTTATCCGGTTTTCCTTGGGTGGGAATGTTGTTTAATCATTTTGTTATTATTAATCTGGAATTTTCACTGCGCATTATATTTATGATTCATTTTGGAATAATAAATTGATACCAGTACGTATGTGATTACTTTTTTAAAAGTATTGAATCCGTCACTGCCCTTGGACCCTTGATCGGAATTGATGGGATGGTCCCTTGCTTGTTTCCGGAGAGTAATTTAGTTTATTATCCCCCACGTAGTCATACGCAGTTTGCAACTGCTTTTTTTGACAAAAAATATAATTTATTTTTGCAATCTAGAGTATGTTTACATATGCGCTTATTGACGCCTTGATGATGATACATCTAAACGTTGGCAAGTTCGAGGATAATTTTTTAATTGTGACCTAAACCCAAAAAATTACAGTTAAATTTATTGATTTTTTCTTTTCATTTGATTTGATTCATTCATTTCCTGGTTCCTAAACACTTCGTCATTACCCGGGTTTTCTTCTGTGTATAAGTGTCTTTTCCAATAATTCATTTCCTTGTCTCAGTTGTGTCAGTCACTTTGTCTTGTCGTCAGTCCTTGCCACAAGGCGCAGGAGGTTGTTATTTACTGCATCTCTCACAGTTATTACCAAAGTCAATTGTACTTCTAATGCTTCAAAATCCTATTTTTTTATCGATCAATCTGTGCCATTCTGTTTTACTAACTACATTTTTCCGTTTAGCACTGCCATTAAGTCTGTCCTTTCCGCGTCATTGATTTGACAGTCAAAGTATGTGTTCTATGGTTGGATATAATTATGTAACACTCACGAATTAGAAGCGAGAAGCCGGGCTCTCCTCCGGTTTTCCTTCGGGTAGAGGCGGATTTACGTTTTGTCGGGAATGTCTTTAGTACTCTTAAATCGCTACAATATATTTTTGAAATCATCAATGGATACCTTGCATGTTTCTGAAGAGAAAAATAAGTTAATCCCCCCCCGCCCATGGTCACGTGATCATAATAAGTTTGAATGTTTTTACTATGATTTTTTAAAACTTTTGAGTTAATTTTCTAGAAAATTGTCGATCTTACCACTATATATAACATAAATTTGAATTTGAACATGGATAAACGTAAAATCGGGAGCATCGGGAACGAAACACTAAAGAAGATTTTAATGTTAGTAATATTATTAAAAATTGGAAATATCATTTAGATATCAAGATTATCGGTGAACAAACTTTTTTTTTACAATTTTCTTGTTTAAAAGTGAATATACATTGCGATTTATTATTGGTCATCCTGTTTCTCATGTTCCAATTCTTTTTTGCTTTGTGTATCGTGTATAGTTTTCGCTATTGAATATGATGCTCAGTGGCGTAGCGAGTGTGTCCTGGGTGTTCGGACACGCCCTAACTTAAAACAATATATTTTGACTTTTTTTTTCAAAATAAAAAACTTATAACACAAAAGTGTAAAATTTTAATATAAATAATAATAATAAAATGCCTTTATTGCATGGCGAGGCTCAAACCACCAGGTCTGATCTTCCGCCTGATCACCATCAAAATAATGACTCCATCAATATTTACATACAATAATACAACATTCGTATACAATAATATAAAATAATAAAGCATTCATAAAGCATAAACATACATACAGAATAATAATAAACATTCGGTTATAATTTTAACGTCATACTTTTACTAGACTTCAGTCCGGCCCATTGACGGGTCATTTTGGGCTGTTGAAAATGTAAAGAACAATAAGGCATTCTTTCCCCCAAAAATCTTAGTTTCTGGAAGAGATTTGATGAATTTTCTGATAACTTAAAAATTTTCAAGCATCATTACAACGAAATTCGGTGAACGACACCCAGACGCAATATTCCATACATCCAGCACCCTCTTAGTGTGGTACCCCCCCCCCAAAAAAACAACTAATTACCTGCCTCCACCCTTGAGTATCATTTTCAATAAACATGTATGAGGGTTAATGAACGAAATGTCAAAAGGTGAGACGATTGAATTCACAAGCCCTTGTCTATTGATTGTCATCTCCGCAGAGAACCTTATTGGATAAATTCAGAACGTGACGAAGTTCCAGGACACGACGGGAAATGTGTTTTCGACTTTTGTCCCGGGGTGTGGGGTGGGGGGTGGATTTACTTCTGATCCGCTGCACCTCGGGTAGTGCATGAACCAAATACTACTTTTAATTCCTGATTCAGTCTGCAGAATCAATTTAAAACATTTAGTTTTAGCTGCGCAGAAAAAAAACAGAATAGTCTACAAAGTGCAGGAAAGAGTTTAAATATTGCTTGTTCACGCAGAACTATTCTATCATTCGATTTCAGAAAATTTGATTAATACCAAAATTGGGGAAAACATAGTCTCTGTATTGGTTTTAAAATGGTTCGTCCTTTACAAAGACAGAAATGTAAATATAAAAAATGCGTTACCAGAACAGCATTGAAATAACGGAAACTTTATTCACACGAGAGAAAAATGTATTTGAACAATTATATGAATGAGAGAAAATATTAGTTCTCCATCATTGATCTCATCTTCTTCCTTTCGAAAGCTTTTAGGTTTTTAGTGGATTGATTATTTCTGCTTTCTATGTAACTGAAGGAATCTCCAGATCTTATTATATAGTTTTCCATAACATTTCCATAACATAGCAAAGTATATTGTCCAATCAAAATTATAGATTTGTTTTTCACTGTTTACAAAAAAAAAAAGAAGTAACTATAAAGAATCTCAAAGTCCTCGTATCAGAATAATATCCTGATAAATTATTTTTCGTTACAAATTAACACAGACTAAAAAATCCCCTAAACTCATGAAATAGATCTAGAATTATAATCTTTAAGAGGTACCCGCTTTTATCAATCTTTTATTGATTTCTATCCTTCGATAACGAATACTTGCAATCAAAATAAAACTTGATAACCCAATTTAATTAGAATGGATTCGAGCTTCTATTCTTACTTCGAGTTGCTGATGATGTTAAGATTTTCTTCATATGTGCACTTTCGGTCTTCTTAAACTATTTTAAAATAAAATTAAGTTTCTTTCGGAAAGAGTGTATGCTCAAAAACGTTGTGTGCGATTTTCCCAGAAACATTATCATACATCAAAGCATCATTAAACTGAATAAATAATGACTTCAATGAACATTCATGTACTATGAAATTAGAAAGGTAACTATGGCACTCTTTTCATTGTTTTTTCCCTTTTGGTCAACCCTACTTTTGATTCGCAGTATCGCTTTCTAGTGACCTCGGTCACAACTACAGAGCTTAAGGAGGAACTACTTGCGTAAAGGCATTGGCTAATTTCCACACACTCTTCGGAAAGCAACGAGCCACACCCTCGTTACGGACAAGATGATAACGAGGGGCACTCGGAGATTGGAGGCGCGAAGCAAACACACACACACAAACTACTTCCTCTTGTTTCCATTCAGGACACAACTTCTTCCCTGTCCTTTAACTCCCCGGGAATATCTGCATAGGGTCTTTTTTTATAAATACGGACACATACAATTCGGAGGTAATAATAATAATACGTTCGGTGATTCTCATAAATTTGATGTTTGATGATAACACCTTGATGTTTCTCTCCAAAACAAAATTACCATATACGTGGTTAAGACGAGTCTCCCAATCTCGCGAGTCAACCACAAGAAAGCGACAGAAAGTCGTGAACAAGATTGGAAATAATAATAATAATAATAATAATAATAATAATAATAATAATAATAATAATAATATCCTTCTGTGAGACGTGTCGCGCCCGACAGGGGAACCTGCGAGATAGCCTAGGTTGTTATTAGTCTAAATCCTCGCAGTCCGGAAGAAGGCAAGTCGCGGTACCTTTAACAACAAACAGGTATAATCCTCGGCGAACTCTACCGGATAACGAATTTGTGGGTCATCACTAACTGAATCACAACGGAAGACGAGATCAGTAGGCGAACGGGATAGCGTAGTGAAAGCGAGCCAGCGCGCAAAAGTCCCAGGTTCTGTACCCGGTCCCGACTCTGATTTTCATTCAACATATCATTTAAAAAATGGTGTATTCCAAGTTCCCAAATGAATACATTCTTGACAATTTGAGAAATCATTTTAAGAAAAGAGAACCAGGAATATATATATATATATATATATATATATATATATGGGGCGAAAGAGGAAAATATCTACCGTATATTATGGAATTGTTGGTTGTATAGAGAAGAAAGGAGAGTGTATTTGGATGGAATGTAACGATGGAGGAAAATTATAAATTTATAGCAACAAAGAAAATATACATTATATTCTTGAGTTCTAAACATTATCCTGCGTAATGTATGAATTAAAATGAAAATCTGGATGATTAGTACATAAGGAGGTGGTAGATTAGAGATGGTCAAGGTTATAATGTAATCTAACATTCTTTCCTATCTCGAATTCATGGCACCAAAAAAGTGCCGCGGTGTGACGCAAACACAAGAATTACGAAATGAAAGGAAAAACAAAGTGCTTATTGACAGCGTCGTGACTAACGCAATATTTACAAAAACTGTTCAAAATTGCGTCCACCAACAGTGACACGTGCTTGACAGCGTCGGTGGAGGGATTAGAGTACACAATGAAAGACGCCAGGTATTTCGACACATGCAGCAGCTACGGATATTCGAGTATCGAGATCCTCATCTGAGTCAAGTAGAGCCGCATAAACAAGACTCATCACTTGACTCCATAGAAAGTAATGTTTGTGCCCCACCGCGTCACTTGCGTCCGCACATTCTTATACAATAAATGATTGGTTCTGTGTCNATATATATATATATAATATATATATATTTTCTTTCAATAAATTATTGTTGACACCACATTCGTAGAAGCTCCAGTTGTGTATTTTCTCCACAAAGAGTCAAGTCCAGCACCAACACTCCCGAGAAGAATCTTTCGTTAACAGAAGCTAGATAGTTAGATCAACAGTTAATGTAATACAAATGCGACTATCTGGGGAAACTTTGCCCCGAGGAAACCGCCCCCCCCCCCCACAGTTCCTTTCACCGAATCATCTAAAGGGCAGAGGTCAAGTGGCGAAGTCGCATTTGAACAACTGAATGTAGGAAATGCCAAATCGTTCGTAAAGGGTCGTTTCTTCCACTTCTAAATACCACACAGTGCGGTATTAAAATTAGTCTAAGAAAAATCAGGGCAGCTCTGTAACTATTTTCAAAAATAAATTTGNAAGGGTCGTTTCTTCCACTTCTAAATACCACACAGTGCGGTATTAAAATTAATCTAAGAAAAATCAGGGCAGCTCTGTAACTATTTTCAAAAATAAATTTGTTGCAAATTTCCTTCTTGTAAGACCCACTTTGTTACCTCAATGTTCTTAAACTAAGACAACGTATCTCAGCAAGTATAGTTCGAGACTGGACTCTGATGGATAAACTGTAAGGACTTCTCGGATGAGTTATAAAACGGAGGCGTAGTGTTCTTAGGAGATTCTCCTCTTCATCCTTAATATCTTGATCAAGTAATACTAACATTGCTAGTGCTTGCCTTTTCTTTTGCTGACAATGATCCACGACCCTAGAGACGTCAACAGTATCCAGACAGTCACATGACTGAGAACGCTCGGTACAATATACACGTACCACGACGCGGCTGAAGAGCGCTGGCTAGGAAAACACTTCTACTGGTCACAATGCTCTGCGCGGGAAGGCGGCGCCACAGACGAACGCACAACGCGCCTCGCAGCGCGATAATCTGGGTGGAGGAAAACGGTCTGTAAAGGGGGAATTGTGCTGCACGTGGGCGGTTTTTACTGCTCGCGGATGCTGCCCACAATCCATTACATTTACAGCGCAATAAAAGGAGTGTCCTGCAGTCTAGCGTAGTCAAAATAAAACACACGCTATTTGAGGTTACAGTAACAATAGGTGAGTAGCGCCGATGAGGCTGACATCTGTTTTCACCTTCCGTGCGTCGCTACTTTCAAGGGCAGGTTTTGTTTAAATTCTTATGTTGTCATACGACAAGAGCACAGCGCGGCGGCGTACACGAGAACTAAGTCGATTCAGGTTACATAGAAACGCCTTCATTTCAGTGTATCTTTTGGGTTTTGTATTGAGAATACGTTAATTCAATTGCAATTCTGAGTACCCGTTGCGTGGGAGAGAACAGCTGCCGTCGCTCCGTCATGACTAACTCTGTACATGTGATAAGAATTTCATGGGTACCAGGAAACTGATATGGATGACTCCAGAAATATATACCAATATTTACGTACAATAGCTTCAGGTCTTTCCATTTTGATTGGTCAACGTCAAATTGTCCCGAGGAATGGTGACCATCTCGCTCCGATCGGTTTCATCCCGGGATACATTCGGTATTAATTTTAAAGTAGGGTGAGTAGGTCCTGGTGTCAGTCTGGAAATCCATTTTTTATCTACTCAGCTCAATCTTATCACCTCAGCTCTTTATCTACAGAAAACGGACCCTACGTTTTTGGAATTGTACAATTCTCAATTAATTATGCTTCATTCACAACACCCAGGACAAGAAAAAGGAGCAATTTACGCTCCCATTAATTCAGAATTATCCAAATGAGTACAGCATTAATTTTGCTTCAGTATTAATACCTGCATCCGCTTTATTTTTTGACTGAAACGATACGATCACTTGACCGACTAGTACATGAAAACAGGTTGGATGAAACTGAAAGACAGAGGGAAATTCCATTCTCTCCTTTTTCTTCATAAAATACTTCAGACTAAAACCCCAACCTATCTCTCTTCCTTTTTCCAATTTCTATCATATGGTCATAACTTAAATACTAGGTCTTCTTCAAAATTAGTTCTTTTAATTCCCAAATACAAATATCAGAAATTCTCTCGTTCTTTCTCTATCGAGGCGGCAAAACTGCCGAACTATCTTGATAACAATAATAGGAATACATTGCGAAATACTCGTTCTCCAATTCATTGCGATCCTCTTTGCTCTAGGAGTTGCATTAACACAAGGACAAGGGTATGAATGTTGATGGATGAATCAGTTGTTCTTTCTCTTCTGATATCTTCTTCCTTCTTTATTTTTTATCTTCTTCATTTTATCGCATGAGTTATGTCATACATATTTATTTTACCGTATAAATGTATGCAATAAGAGTTTTGGTGTAAGAAATGGCTTTTGCCTTAACTTCGCCCCTAAATAAATATGCGTTATTATTAATATTATTACTTCATTCGGACAAAATGAATTGCAATTTGTTCTGTATTTTGTTTATTCAAAAATGAAAAACCTGACTTAATAGGTCAAACAAGTATTTCGAGATTGTCAGATATATTAATGGAGCTTCACAAGAAACGTGTCTACAGTAAAGCACGTGACATTAATAACGGATCATTGTGCTCCGACGCAGATTGAATACTTACGTAATATTTATCCTATAAATTGTAAATTTTTAAGAGAATCCACACAACTTTCTACTGGTAAATAATTGGTTTCATAGTGAAAGAAAATATTAACACATCGTATTTTGTCATTCACTGATTTATAGAGGAGACCTTGTGGCTTTCGACAGTCCAGAAGATATTCTGGATATTTTCTAGTTATATTCGGGTTGCGTTGCCGCATTTCTCAGGCCTAAAGAAACGTTTCCTGTTCAACTTCGTAAATGTTCTTATTTTCATTCACGATAAAAGTATTCATTTACATATTTGCATAATTCGGAATAAGAAATGTGTATGCTGAAATGAAACATATTGGAAGACAAAACCAGTGATTCAACGATTTTGAAATCCGGTTGTAAACACAATTATGTAACTGAAAAATTTCAAAACTGACCACGATGAAGTAATGCAAAACCTGATAGAGAATATTACTTATAAAATGTAGGTTAATTCTTACTTCTCCAAGACATTAATGGCTTGGTATCAAGACTGATCCTGTCAGATCTCATACCCGGATCGGAGTTTTGATGGATATTTGCGTTGAATTCGTGAGAACAGAGTCGACAAAGGGGGAGAGTTTGTTGGAAATCCAGCTTGATCTACTTTCCTGAACATTTTGAGCAAACACCTTTCTCTGTTTCTTGACAGCGACTTATGAGAAGTTCCCTTGGATTAATTTCTTGCGATTCGCTCCGCTGCTTCGAAGATAAGTGTCACTAAAGCGACACTTCAGGGTGAACCGGTTGCAGTCCTCCAAAGCATTCATCTCGATCAAACAGGTAGGTATTGAAACCAATGAAACTCATTGATTTGTTTCGTGAAACATTTTGGATAACAAGACAAGAAAATTACTATGTGTAATTGTCAGATTGTCATAATTAATAAGTATGTGCTCTTAGCTAACGAATCGATAAGTTACGACAATAATGAAGAAACGAGAAATTCAAAACAAACTCATTTGATGCGGACAGTGGCGGATCTAAGGGGGCTATTGCTCCCCCCCCCCCCACTTTGGACCTGAACTCTTAACAGACAAAATTGAAGTTGATAAATGGTATACTTTGTAAAAGTGTTATTAGTTGTTGTTAGTCATAATTGTTATTGTTAATACTACATTAATAAAATGAGATTAACAAAATTAATAATACCATATTATCTTCAATAAATAATTGTTATTGTTATTAATTAAACCAGATTGTTCATTATTTATTTGATGCATTTTATTTAAAGGTAATATTTATAAAAATTTGTTTTGTAAAACCATAACAAAAATGCTCCTCGGTTAACCCCTACCACCTTGAATGCGGAAACAAATATACTCTACCCGAAATGCGAAACGAGAATTAAACTTACTCATCCGTTTAGTCGGAAACATTGTGCACAAAAAGACAGACGAAACTATGTCAAAAACCACTTATTCGGAGACAGGAACCACCAAAATGGATATTTTCATTAGAATCTCGCCATCAGTTTGCTTTTTCACTCTTTTAATAATTTTTTCTTAATTGGGGCTTTAGGGGTCGCCAACATATAAGATTTCAATACGTATAAGAGAAAGTAAAAATTGTAATATTCACGTATTTCCATAAGACACCGGACGATTTACTGCAAATTTGAAAGAAGAAGTTTCTAGATCCAGTAAACAAAGTTATTATATTTCTCATAAAAATTCTGGCAACTTTTCCTTTTTGTTTGGCGTAGATGCGAGAGGGGTGACTTACCCCAATATTTTTAGACGCATTTGACATATTTAAATTTATATAACGAAGTATTGATCAAGATTTTGTAATGTTTAGCTCTCTTCTCGGAGTAGTGAACTTACACGTATTTTTCTTTCTGAAAATCTACGCCTATAAAAATGTAATAAAGATTTCTCTAGGTTTCATTACAATTATAATTGGAAAGAAAGAAATGTTATTTTATTGATTACTGGGTATTATTCAAATAGATAAATTCGTTTACTAGTCACTGAGTAACCAAAGCAGTGTAATTTTCGTGTAAATCCATAGCTTCATACCTAACTACAGAAAATATTCGTTATGTGAATGGTTCGACGACAGTGTTCGAGTAAATGTTTCGGCATCTTTCTACTTCATAGCACTGATATAGTAGTAATGTGCTTTTCAATACCAACATGATATGTATTAAATTTGTCATCGAATTTTCCTGCGTTCCACTTACAAGAATTTCTCAAACGAGCATGAATGTTTTTCTGTTCGAAAATCCTTCGTGCTTCTGAAGTTCCGAGACCGAGTATAGATACATTTGGGTCCCTCTATATTAATATCAATATATACAGTGTTGATGTTCAATAATATTTGTTGATTTATATAACGCACAATTCATAAAACCTCTTTTTAGACATACAATAATTTAACAGACTTCCTCGGTGGTGCCTTGCAATAACTGCGTATTATCCATCATTACCTACCATTCGTTTTATGATGTTTTACTTGTCATTACGGATGGTTTTGACGAAATTATGTAGGTTATGCAGGTTCCCCAGCAGTATTTATAACATTCGCTGCTCCTTCCGCTGCGGATGCTGTAAAGATGTCTAGTAGCCACAGTAATTTTGCTCAGTTAGTAACTAATAATTGTCTCGGATGGAAATCGGTCAGGTAGTTTAGTAGGTGTGTAGCATATCCACGAAATGACTGTATTCTTCGAGCTTGGAAGATCAAGAATACAGCAGGTAAACATGTTTGTGATCAGGATGGGACATCCTGACACGAGTTTTTCTCAGTTTTCCTTCGAGTGGAGGCGGATTCTCTGTTGTAGTATTTAATCACGATTTATAAACTATATATTCCGAGAATGATAAATTAAACATAGTTCGTTTGTTGTTCATAGTTTTCATGGTATAAAGCTTTTTCGACTGCATAGTAGCCATCGTCAGTAACACACACTGA
>NNCF01131355.1:208671-237581 GCA_002313205.1 Laupala kohalensis | reverse complement strand
TCTAACAAACCTAACATCATTGTTCATGGCTAACCTAACATCATTGTTCATTATAATTGTTCATATTATAATTAACATACCCCTAACATACTAACATAAACGGTGGCGGAGAGAAGAAAATAGTGCGGAACAATATTTCTTTATAACTACCGTAAATATGAAGAGCGAAGAATACGGCTTATATTTTCGGAACCGTAATAATATTTGTAGTATTATGACATTAATCATTTTTTCGAACCCTCTTTGGACCATATGCTATACTTTGGCCATATATATATTAATATTATTAATATTTTACCCGCCACGGTTTTGTTTCTATTACAGATAGACTAGCCTGATTGTTGTTGTTTTTCCTATCAAATTTACTTAATTTAATTTACACTACGATCTGCGAGGTAATTGAAAGCATACCAGTGACGATCAAATACGAAATTTATTTGATCCTTTTATAAGAAATTGTGGTTCAAAGGTTTCGACGTACAGACAATATTAATACCATTTTTTTCAATTTTGAAAATAAAAGTAATAATTCGTAAATGTTTATTTGATGTTGGGTGAAGTAATAAAAAATACATTTGTGAAACTCATTTTAAGTACAATAAATCCCTAGGACTTGCTAGAACTGGCGAGCAGTTTTATCTTTCCTGTATTGCTATATCAAGTGAAGCTGTCGATTCGTGTCTCAAGCAACATTTTGAACAGTTCCTTAAAATGTCGAACTTGACGTTTGAAACGTCTTTTCAGCTCAATACGTCCATTAAACACAACGAGCTACGGTTATTTCGTACGAAATGTCGTATATCTATTTCATTCAAATAATTCTCTCTTCTCTTTCACATTACTTTCATTCCAGACATTATTACATTCCGTTTGAATCGTTTTAACCATTACTCTGGCCCACTTTCCTCCGCGTCGACAGAGCTCCATGGCGGTGTATTACGCAAGCGATATCGCAAAATAGACGCAGACTCCTGGCGGAGGAGAAGTGAACTATTAGGAGGACATCCAGATGAACGAACGAACGAACGAATCTTAACAGACGCGGCACGACGCCAGCGTAACAACCGCTTCGCCACTTCGGTGTCTTCCGATTACAACGGCTGTGGAGAGAATTTTGTCAGGAGTGTTTCACTTGGTGTTACTGTATTTGTGTAGAGTATTCGCTGTATTTGGCGAAATATTTGACGTATTCACAAACAAATAACTCAATAATGCCAAAAAGTTTTCTTATTCCAATAATGGACGGGAAGTATTTGATATACTTTGGCCATATATATATATCTCTTAATTATAATATATTTTACTCTTAATTATAAAGTTAAACCCTTAGATATGGTTAAATAAAACTTGATAATTAGAGGTAATAGTTGCAGATATAGGACTAAGTAGTTACAAAAATTACGACTTCCGTGCGAGAAATGTCGCTAGCACTCAGCTAGATTTAAATGAGGAGGATTTTTATTTTGATCCTAACCATTTACATCCTAACAAATATAATCCAAATATACAATAGAATACATCTAAATTCTCAATTTAGTTATAGAATGTAAATCTGATTAATTTCATTACAGTATTGTAGAAAGGTATAGTTCACAATGGAAGTTTCACCCGAGTTCTTGGAATATAAATTTTAGTGCGATATTATATCAATAAAGAGAATTAAAAATAAAAGTGTGCGTAAGAAAAGAAATAACATCAAACTCAAAATATAAATCGGCAATTATTTCATTTTCGTAAATAATTTTTATTGAACGCTTCTCATGCTTATTTTCACTTAAGGAGTGCACCCAAAGATAATATTTGGAACAGGAAGGCCTAAAACTACAGGAACTAATGGGAGAAGTTGAAAATTATTTCGAATCATTGAAGTGGTCAACAAAATGAAAAGAAAAATGCTGATCGCAAGACATCCATCCACATTAAATAGTATTAAACAATCTATTAAAATGACGAATATCTTGAAAATTCTTTTCAGACTGGGGGTCATTGTCCGTGCTCGGATTTTGCATGATTTTCACAGTTTTTTCCTGACTTTCCGTGACTTTGAGAAATCGATTTTTAGCATTTTTTTTTCTTAGTGGGACCAAATAAATTCAATTTAATAGTGCATATTTATGCATATTTTTAATTGTTTTGAACTCCGTAATTTTCATGTTAAATTACTGCAATCAATGAAAATTTACATGTTTATTATTGAAATAAGGATTTTTCTGGAAGAACGCCTCAGTGGTATTATGCAACTAACCCAATTTACTCTTGCACTTTCTTATTTATAAGTAGATACATCCGTAACCTGATTTTTTTAGTGCACTCAATTGGTTTTATAGTGATAATATTGGAATTTTTTTTATATTTTTCGATTTTTAATGCACGTCAATACGAGCTCTGTTCATTATTATATCATGCCACGAAGTCAGAGGGATGGAGGGGTAGCAAAATTGTATTACATGAATTTTGAACGTGATAATTTATTGAATAAATTTAATAAATTCCTCCAAAATCCTTGTAATTTATAACGTCTCATTTGAAAGGAAGGTGTCAAGATGTCGTGACACAATGCAAGAGGAAGGGGTGGGGAATTTAAAAAACAAAGTAAAAAAATAAATAAATGGGGACCTAATATGTGAATGATATCTAGTCACAAATACATTTAATTATTTTTAATTTCTGAACACTGAAAATTACATTTTCACCACGCCTCTATTTGACTCATGGAGCAATTGAATTTCGTCGAACTCTTTTTCCGTGCTCAGAGCGAGTACAATTTCGCTCGGTTCGTAGCAGCCTTGAGCATTGGCCGGTATTCGCCTCAGTCATACCTCCGCCACCGCTGGCGCCGCAACATGACTATTCATAGAAGCACGTGGGCGAGGAAGGTGGGTCTCATGATGCGTGCTCAACGGTCACACTCTCCCCCACACCCCCCTCCACCATTGTCACTGTTATGTACTACTCTATAATCGCCGGAACTCAAATTTACGACTAGTTAGTCTCAGCGTAACTACCGCCAATTGTATAGTACATCAACAAAGCCAAAATACTTACACAATTCAAATCTTTTTCATTAAAATTTTGTACATCTCTCTATGTTAACTTTACTATGTTAATTTTTGTTGTAATAACTTGTTTACAGCTGACATCGACTGCAATCTCGAGTCAAAAAGTGGTATATTTATAACGCAAAAAAAGGGGGGGGGGAAATAAAATTAAAATACGTGAAGTCTAAAATACGACATTCGTTCAAATGAAATTACATAGAAAGGGAGGGACTGGGTCTATGCGTCGAAAAAAAAACATTAAAGTTTAAATCATTTCGAGAAAAAAATTTAATTTACTTTAAGACCTATTGGTCAATTTTTATCTAGGTTTTTTAATATTCTGTGAAACTTCGGTAATTAAAATATATCTGCAGTTTATTTCATAGAATGATTTAATCGAAATTACAGATGGTGATGAAAATGCATTCATCAATATTTTCAAGATCATTGTAATATGCCTCCAATCATCTTTTTGAATGAAGAGTCTATAATTTTTGTCAATAATACCCGAGGTTATCAACATTACATTCATTTTTGTGTTTATGAACTCAAATCATCGTAAGTAAAAAAATGATGAGACAAATTAGGGAATAGAAATACATTGTCAGTACAAGACACAGGAAATAATTAGTGAAGGGTAATAGGATCTATCGCAGGTAATTCTTTGAATTCATTCATTCAGTTCGTGATAGATATTAGAGAATAATGTAGTGGGTTAATGTTCCTAATCCTTCGAAACCGGAATGATGTCGGTTTCAACAACTATTAATATTTTAGTATATTTCACGGCATATTAAATTCGAAGTTGGTTTGATGTTCCTCTGATTGTATTCAGATAGTCTTACATCATGGAAAACATCTGTATTCTTTTATCTCTTATCTTTGGAGAGATACGATATCTATCGTGAGAGGTTTAGACTCTGTCCCAAACGAGGATTTTCATAAATATTTGAACTAAATATTTTTATTAGTTTAATTACAACGACGTAATATAAAATGAAGCGACGTGTGAAAATGAAATAATGAACTAGAATATTCATATTACGAAATTGCTGAAGAATTTTTAATAAGCAACGTATTATTATATTTCAAAAACCTTAACTTTATCACAATAATGTCATTGAGAATTTTTGATATTATGAATTAAAGTACGAAATCATGAAGCAAAGTGAAACCTGTTAAAATTGAAACACAAATCCTGTATTGCTGAAATATCAAAATAATTTATAAAAACAATTAACACTTTTGAAACATTTTTTTTTAAATTTTTAACAAAACCATTTAATTTTTATCTAAATAAATTAATGATTGTTTATCTTGAAGTTAAAGTGCTTCTTCCGGAGAACGGGTGTTCCTAGAAGTCAGTAAGCATGTGGTGTTCTTAATTTGAGGTCTGTGCACAAACTTTTGTTCTCCTTAGTTCACGTTTGTATTTCTGTCTTGAATATGCAAATAATTTGAAAAACGATTCTTCTATGACTCAGGTAAACGAAAAAAAAATCATTATAATACAAATTTAAATTTGATTGATACAGAACTTTAATATGTAATTTTCTATTAATATTTGCAATAATGTGTAATAATAGAATTAATATTAATTTTGTATAAATATATAAATTGCAATTATATATTAATATCAAGTTAAAATTATTATTTGAGATAAGAAAATTATATAATCCCACGTTTGCCTTCCATGACCATGACGGGGGCCTGGATCAGCAGCTGTTGTTTTGAATCACGTGACCAGATGCTCGCAAAGAAGCTCTGAGCGCTACCGGGCGGCGGACTGAGGAGACTGAGTGCAACGTCGTGCGCAGCGCTCAAATCGTCTTCAGCTGATTAATGTATCAGACCAATGAACACACAGTCTAGATTGTGCCGCTGTTATCATTCACTAGATAAGCACTCTTGTTTTAACTAGCGTGAATTTTACAATTTTCAACACCTCAACACATTTATTTGCATTCTTTTCACAGAGGTACGAAATAATGTAACTTTACTAAATAATATTATTAAAATGAATCTTGAACACTCGTACTCCGTATGGTTGGGAAAATAAATATTAATATACATCTATTGTCAAAAAAACCAGTTACAAACTGAGTATGACCACGTGGAGGACAATCAACTAATTTACTCTCCGGAAGCAAGCAAGCAAGCAAGGGACCATCCCAACAATTCCGATCAAGGGTCCAAAGACAGAGGCGGATTGAAACACTACAGCAAAAATTTCTAGATAAGATAAAAAGTTAGCTACGTGTTATAATACTAATAGAATATCAACAACAATAGAAATTTCGAACACACTATCAACGCAGAAGTTCTCGTAGTGTGGCAGTGGAGAAGATAAAACATCATTACCCATGTAGATACATGTACCTCCGTGGGGATTTTTTCCATTTTTTAGATTTTGCCGACAGTAAGATCTTGCTAAATAATAATTAGAAATAGCAGTATCATTGATGCCGTTAGTTGAAAGTCAATGTTCTGTGAGGCATAGCAAATCGAATCGACTTTCGTGTACCAGAATTTCAATGTCTGTCAATTTGTTTGAAAGGGATTGGACATTATGATGAAATATAATTATTTTATTTTCGCAAAGAGTTTGTGACTCACGAGAAATGGAATCGACGTTAGATTGTGGAGAGGAATTTGAAATTGGTACAGCTTCTAGTCCCGTATCAAGCCCGCACACTGCACCTGAACGCGATTGTCACCTTCGAGTACCACATCGTACTCCTGAGCGCAAGTTGTAACTGTGTATGGGGGCGGCAGGAGGAACAGATGAGGACGTGCGAGATGAGGAAGCAGTAGGTGAAAGAACGGAGAAAGGAGAAGAAATGGGTGTCGAGATAGGAAGAGGAGATGGTGATGAGGTAGGAGCAGAAGGAGGAGATGAGGTAGGAGGAGGAGATGAGGTATTAGCAGAAGGAGGAGATGAGGTAGGAGGAGGAGGAGATGAGGTATGTGCAGGAGGAGGTTTAGGAGTGGGTGGTGGGGCAGGTGGATGATGTGAGGTCAGATGTGAAGCTAGGAGAGAACCGAATTGATGTTTCCCAGACGGTCTCAAATGTGCACCGTGCGGGGTGCATCCTTGGCAGTCCTTGGCAGTCATGTGTGGTTGCAAATTTAAAAAATGTGATTTTTGTGTCTGCCAGGTGATGTTTTAGGGAAATGTTTTCCAGATTAATTTCGTGGTTTATTTGTGGAACGTTGAAACGTGGAGGCAGGCTAGTGAGTGCTACATTTGTGTGCTGAGGTAGGGCATCTTTCATTTTCCTCTTCCTCGCAGGGGACTTAACATCTCGTAAGTACGTGTTTGGCAAACACAGGGTCCCGAGCTGAGTCTGACATTACTTCCACTTACTTGTGCAAGGCTCCTTCCTTTCTCTTTCCTGACCTTCCTTAGTCACCTCTTGTTCTTTTTGATCCCCGCGCTAGTAGGTTGCCAGGGCTAGGGTATCTTTCATTTTCCTCATTTTTTGTAACGATTTGATATATGTTTGAATATATTGTAATTCAGGAGGGTTTTTAGTGAGTATGGTTGAGTCATTCGGCGAGTTCCACACGCGGGGAGAGTCATGTTGGCTCTCCTTAGTACATTAGAAATGTTAGAAATTGAAAATAAAAATTGTTTATTAGAAGTTGAGTAAATTATCTAGATTTCGAAGAATATTTCAAACTATTGCCACATGAAGGAAATTTACTAGTTTGCAAAATGAAGGAAATTTACTTGTTCTTATGTACAATCTGTCCAAAACTGTACTTTTGTGTTTGATCGGAAAAATTTGCGAGAAATTGAGAAGGAAAAGTGAAGCAAACATTGAGAAAATACTTGATCCGACTTATCAAACGTACGAAGGAATGATTATTTGCAATAATACAACTGGGTCTATTCATGAACTAGTATTTATAATAAAATTATACATAGTTCATTGAAAATTTATTTAATCGGACTGATTTATTAAATCTTTTCTACAAATCCATGAGTCACGATACAAGTTCCCGCCAACCCTGACCATGAAGTCCCTATTAGAGAAAATGTTTCGTGACAAATAAAGCATTGGAATTGTGACGAAAGATTTGTAGAAAAAGGATTTTAACACGAAGAATATTTATATTCCATACATATATTCTAAGAGACAGGGTATATTTAAAAATTTTGTGAGAATATGGAATTAATTTCCAGTATATACCTTCTAACTTGGTCTGAATGTTTCAAACTTTGAAACACATCCCAAGACAATAGAGAGGAAGGAGTATCATAATGTAGATATGTCGTAGTTATTGTACGGGAAATGCCTCATTTGCGTAATTTTAAACATAAATACAAATCTTTACTCAACAAAAAAAACTTACTATTTCAACTGACACAATCACGGTATATTTCATGAACAAAACTGTATATGATTTTTCCTAATTCCTTCTTGGATTCGTAGAGTTCATTAAACAATATATTCATCCATCGAAAAATTAATATTGATGATAAGTTTTTTTAACCTTTACATCAAACATTCCGATGGCTCAGTAGCAATATAGACCCTTTCAGTAAGTATTGAAGAGTGGCCTTCCTTCAGATCCTGTTAGGATAGATTCCTCACCTTCTCTGATGCTCTAGACGCGTGTTTCACTGCCTGCATCACTCCCTCAGTCACAGCCACCTTGACTTACTTCCTCTCTCACTAACACTGCACAGTGGTGCTTTGTATATTTTAAAGCGAAAAAATAAAAAAAAACTGTGTACCCTGGCGCACAGACTTTACAATACCACAAAAAAAAAACCCATTATGATCGTTGAGGTTTGAAAAACTAGACGATGAATTCGAGGAAATGCATAATTAGCTAATACAAAAATTACTGAATTCTGCATGAAATGACTATGGCACTAAGCCGTAGGGTTTATTATTTTATTTTAAACAATTATACCACATTTCATATATAGCTATTTTATTTCCTTTGTCATCTACCATGTATTCATCTTGTCCATTTCAGGGTCAAGAAAGAATGTCATTACTTCACTACTAGAAAGTATATTTTCCAATTGTCGCAGTGTTCATGTCATATAACTGAAAATAGCAGAACCCAAGTGATTAATGCGCACAAACATTTAAGGAAGCAAAAATATATTTTTTAAAAGTTTAAATCCATCATATTGCTAGAAGTATTCATTCATTATTATTTTTGTCAATATACAACGTACATACAGGGTGCTATTGGCACATTGGATTTCATTTTGCTCCAATTACATCCTGAAGTTTTCATCCTGGACCAAATAGAAGGTCGCATCATCTACCGTGACCTTCTAGCAACATTCGCTACATCACTTGCGCAATTCACTGTTTCACTTGCATAATGAAAATGAAATGAAAATAATTTAGAATTGTTTCGTACTTTTCCCTAGTCTCTATCCTGGTCATCTTGTCTTTAAAATTCACTACACGTTTTCCCAAAATTTCCTCGAGGTATTTCCTTCTATCAGATCCATATAAATCACATTCTCCAAGAATCCTATGCTCTTGTGTATCACACATACATTCTCCATCACTGCTTCTGCCTATTCTTGTCAAGTAAGTATTAAAGATTCCACGTATCGTTATAAATGGTAATTCGTAGGGATTTGGATTAAACCATGCTCGCGATTTTTGCCTGAATTGAATGTCTGGTATATATTCATGACACAATTTTCCAGTTGTACTAAATCGCTGTTGTATTTGCCAAGTCGCTTGGTTAGCTCTTTTCTTCCGAACGTATCTCTATCCCACTTATTAAGATTTTCTCTCATCAATATCTTTCAGATCCTAATCTTTGTATTTGGAGGTCTGTGGACCAAATACCTGTTATAACTTCCAGTGAGTCTGTAGACACAATCCGGTAACATCCACAAAATATTTAGCAAACACATCCTCTATAAATTTTTCAACCACCTTTTGTAGTTTTGAATAAATATCCTCGCTCCCCAGACACACAATACAACCGTAACAAAAAATGGACCTGAGTCTTCCTTTGTATAACATAATTGGTACCGTATGTGTTATACTCTAATAATATTTTCTATGACCGATTCATCGCACATCAATATTTTTTCTTTACTTTCTGTAGCAAATGCTTCCAAAATTAGTTTCTTTTTCAAATTCCTAATATAGTATGGCGGAGGAAAAATATTTTTTTTTTACAAAAAGTTACCTTTTAGAAATAAGATATAGCGATTAAGGAAGAAACAAATAAATAAATTTATTGTAAAAAGCAGTCACACACTGAGTATAACCACGTGGAGGACAATAAACTAATTTACTCTCCGGAAGCAAGCAAGGGACCATCCTATCAATTCCGATCAAGGGCTCTAAGACAGAGGCGAATTTAACGTTTCAGTACGGTACTAACAATAAAAATAGTTCAGTAAGTACTATAATTTTAACACTATACCAACAAATTTGTATTTAATAAATACAAAAAATTTATTTCAGAAGTACGTATTATTATCAAACTATAGATTATTCGGAAATTATTGTTTATAAATCGTAACTATTAAAAAAAATTGTATAAAAAACCGGTATAAAAAGATCCGCATCTGCCAGAAGCAAAACCGGAGAGAACTCGGACCACAATGGGGATGGATGATCTGAGCCGTTTGGAATAATGTACGTATGATTTGGATCTACTGGACCGACATTCCGACAACGAACGTCTTCTCCAGGATTTAGTTCAATAATATGAAACCATCAAATCATTACACGTGCATGTCATGTACAAATTTACTCGGATTACTAATCTTCCAAACTCATATTAGTCCATGGTTCATCTCCACACCATTCTACCAATTACAACAGCCAACATTAAAAGAGCAGTAGACGTAATAATTTGCCTGAACACAAGAATCATACGTATATTTTTTTCCAGTTTCTATTCGGTCTTTGGTGCCATGACCTCATTGACTGTTAACATTGTCATCACATGCCACCGTTCAGATTATTTCTTCTCTTCCTTTTAACAACTTCACGTCTGCGTTTCTTTCCTGTGCACTTCCCAGGGAGGTCGCGAAACTGTTGCTTCAATGTTTATCAAGGCATGTACCTCTTTTATTACATCTCTTAATTGTCCTCTCATTGTCAAGTATTATACGTAGGTTCATACATCTCATTTGTCGTTTATAGTATTGTTTGTGTCGTTTCATATAGTATTGTTTGTGTTCCATTAAAAATTTTTCCTTTCTCTTTATTTTTCGCTTCGGTTAAGTAGCTCTTCCTTCATCATGCATTTAGCGATATGTATAATAATTAATAAACAATGAGTGAATCTTTTTTTCACCATATCAATTGGTACATACAAGAAACGTTAAAAGTCAAGAGAGCCATTACGTAGATATTTCTCCTCTTCTTTCCTTTTTAATTATTTCGGTTTCTTCACGTATTTACTTCATTCTGATTCTCTGTCTGGATATGTCTGTTCCCGGCGCAGCTAAAAATCTTTTACCGTTTATTTATGTCGCGCTTTGGTAGATATCTCTCACCACACAGTCGGAGTCGATATGTGTATTACAGCAATTAATTTTTTTGGCCATAAAAGAAGTGAGTTCAGCCCACTGCGCGATGCTCTTGCTCAGTAGCTCGCGCGCGTGGCGCCAGTCACCGCCACCGTCGCCCTCAGTCGGCGCCCACGCGCTCAATGCGGGATTATCGCGTCGCCAGATGCAAGCGAAACCAGGACAGCAGCTCTGACCGCCGACGGAGTCATGATGGAATGTGGGGGTGTCGTGTGGTATGTTATTGGAATGTCTCGTCCCGCATTCGACTTTCGATTTAAAAAAATCTTCAATGGTAAAACTGTTGAAGAATTCATAGTGACGCTATTAGGGCTAGGGTATCTTTCATTTTCCTCTTTCCTCTTCTGTTTTTATGTTTTTAGTAAAGTCATGTGATATGTTGGAATTTGTGTTTTGAGGTGTAATGCAGGAGGGTTTTTAGTGGGTATGGCTGAGTCATTCGGCGAGTCCTACACGCGGGGAGAGTCACGTTGTCTCTCCCTAGTGCGTAACTGCATTTCCCCTACCTGTACAAGTTATAAGGGCTCTAATGACCTCGATGTTGACGAGCTCTAAAGCCTCACAAAAAAAATAAATCATAGTGTTGTAAACACTCTTTCTCAATGTTAAATTTCATTAATTTAATGATTATATAGAATTAATNAAAAAAAAAAAATCATAGTGTTGTAAACACTCTTTCTCAATGTTAAATTTCATTAATTTAATGATTATATAGAATTAATAACATATAAGGCAATGATAATTGGATTTTTTAAAGGGTCACAATCGACTTTACAAGCATAGTAACAAAAAATTCCTCTTTAGTAAAACCAATTATTATCTGTGCATCACCAATATGGTCTCCATATTATAATTCCAATATTATTAAACTAGAAAGAGTGCAACACATATTCCTAAATTCATGGCATGGAAATTATATCTGCCATCACCAAGTTTATCTCTTGACTACTCACAAATAGCATATATTCTGCAAGTGAGTTCTGTCAAACCACATAGAATCTTAAATGACGCTAAAATATTGTATGACTTATTGAACAATAAATTAGACAGTCCAGAGCTGTTGTCACCGATACCTTGGCATGTTAAACCGAGACATCTGAGAGATGAAAACAGATTATTTTGTCTTCCAAAATTAAAATAAAATTTGAGTTCTAAAGCATCTATATGGCGTATGAGCCGATTGTTAAATGACTCCGATCTAGATGTTATATCGACTCCTAGAAGCAATTTTATAAATCAAGCAAAAAGTTCTTCTTGAATCATATATACTAGGGTTGCCTGAGACTGATAAATAAATAATACAAATATGTACTGAACTTCGTATATTGGGCGATTACCTGTATGAAATATAAATAAATAAATAAATACATTTTTATTCTATAAAAGCATACTGAAGTAATCTAAATCAATTTGACGAATCCACAGATCTTTGCCAATTATGACACTAAGGAACCTGTATAGGTAACTCTACGATACTGTTCAGTTTTTCCAGTCCTATTTTTTTTAGTTTTTCGAGATGTGTATCACGATAAAAAAGTATTGTAATACAATAAAACTAATTAATTAAAAAAATAATTTTATTCCTATTAATTAAGTTTCACTTTTCAGCACGGTTACCCCTATCCCCGAAAATATTTTTCTCACGTCCCTTCTCGTTCTGTTCAGAACGTAAACACTCTCAAAAGTTCGTACGTTGTCTTAACGAGGGTCGGTGGGGGAATCCAGAATTTCTGTTTTGAAAACAGAAGTATATATAGGTATGTGTAGTTTTTTTTACATTTTAATGAAATTATATTGTTATTGTCGACATTAAATTATGGTTCAATGCTATAGCAAATGTTTTCGGTTTTCAAACGAATAATTACATAATCGGTAATATGCTAATTATAATATTGTGTAACAAACATTGGGAGATTGAGTACACTATGACCCTCACCCCCAATTTGTTTTTCTAATGCTCTAGACTTCTTAATTATTACCCCGATAATCCCTAAGGAACCTTTCGTAGCCTGTACTGCTTTATTGAAAGAGAAAACCCACATAATTCACGACTACTCTAAATGATTTACAAACAAGAATCTTAGAAGGTATATCAAGAAGACATCCAAAGAAATATAAAAATATGTCTAATTTTCGTGATTTCACAAACAAATGAAATATATCATTCTATGATTTCGAAAGACATAGTTTTTACCAAGGGTGTCAATACAGCGTAGACAAGTAAAACGGTCATATGATTGTGAATCAAAGAACGATGAATTCGAAATTCTAAGTTGCTCGAACCATAAGAAGGGGAACTCTATCGTGGAACTATTTTTTTTCTTCGGACTTTAGGGCTTCGCCAACATCTGGGTCATTAGAGTCCTCAATTATATAAANTTCTATGATTTCGAAAGACATAGTTTTTACCAAGGGTGTCAATACAGCGTAGACAAGTAAAACGGTCATATGATTGTGAATCAAAGAACGATGAATTCGAAATTCTAAGTTGCTCGAACCATAAGAAGGGGAACTCTATCGTGGAACTATTTTTTTTCTTCGGACTTTAGGGCTTCGCCAACATCTGGGTCATTAGAGTCCTCAAATATATAAACATTTTTTTTATTGCGCTGGTAGGGAAAATGCAGTTTAGCACCATAGGGAGACTCTTCCTCGTGTGTGGGACCCACCGAATAACTCATAAACATCCACTAAAAACTCCCCAGAATTACCACATATCTAAACACGAAGATGATAGGGAAGGACGCAGAAAAGTTGCCTAATACACTATCAACATTTTTTTTAGAACTATTCTCCCACAATAATATAATGTACATGCTCATTAATATATCACGAGTAATAAGATTTTAAATCAAATTTCTCAGTTCGACATTATTTCCGTCTAGAATCACAATTAAATTAAATTATTAAATCTCCAAGAAAACATTTGGTTGGTGAGTACCACGAGGAAACAACATTATAATCTTGTAATTAAGGGGAAAGATATAATCGACGACATGTCTCCGCAAAGCATCGCTTACAAACTTCTTTGTCAAAATTGTCCCTTTTGCTATATCGGACATTCGAAACGTAAGTTACAGACGTGAATCAAAGAACATCTGCGTAACATAAACACACCACAACATAATATTATTCCATTACACCGTTCAAATTTGCACCGTACAATAGATTGAGGAAATGTTTTAATTTGAGTCCGGGAGACAAAGAGACTGGGATTACAAACGTACAATGTCAGATATGTTACATATCAAGTTTACGAATAACACATTAAATTTACAAAAAGACACAGGAAACGTATCAAAAATTTATTGTTGTTTACAACGATTTTTCTGCATTGAAGGTTTGTGTTATCAAATTACGTATATTTTCTATGTCAATGTTTAATTTGTATATGTAGTTAATTTTGTTTATATACTTGTAACTAAGATAAAACAAACAAATTTGTTTATATGTCCACACTCTAACGTTTGCCTGACGATGGCAGCAATATTCTGCTGAAACGTTGTGATACTAGAAATAAATAATTGTCTACAAAAAAAAAGGTCGATTTAAATTAAATTAAATTCAAATTTCTCCTAACTATTTTTTTTATCTGACACGTTATACATTAGCAAGTGTTTATTATTTCAAAGAATTTTTTGACTTACGAAAAGTAAAAACGGTGAATGAAAGATCGGCATACTAAAATTTAAAACAAATAATTTATGATAAAATAAATTAATGAAACATTGTGGAGACTTCCAAATTGATGTGAAAGTTGAGAAATTTTAAATGTTCAGCTAGATTCAGAAGAGTTATTAAGAGTGTGTTGTATCTGATGCGTATGTTTCACAACCCATTATCCCGCGCATAAATAAATATTGCTTTGTGTCTGGAAGAAACATAACACGACGAAAAAATTATTTCAACAAATAATGAAATATCTAGGGTAATATTGGAAAATATGTATGTATTCTACATACGAAGGAATATGATTGTACTGAGAAGTTCGGTAAGACCAGTATTGAAATAATTTTTATTATATCCAAATGTACTGAATTCCGTTTTTATTGAATTTGTTCATCGTATACGAAAAAGATTGTTGGGTAATATATATTCAAATTTATTTGAACAAGTATTTATTAATTAATACGCATTTAGTTCATAAATTTCATTTTAAATGTAAAATTTTGTATGTATCTCAAGGATATCAATTCGTTTACAAACTGAAAGTAAAATACAAATTTAGTTACACATTCAGTGAAACCCCTCTTAAGGTATACATAACAAGGAAGGGTGAGAGAGTTCGTCGGTTTGATTCCCATCTTGTTTCCGAGCCTCAATCAATTTTTTCGTGTTCGTTTAAGTATGTACCTACAAACAGTACAATAAAATGAGTTGCAATTATGCCCCATTTGCTTGTGTATTCGTGATAATCTGATGAAGTTTGGGGCTCTTTTTGAAGAGAAAATCGATTTGTCACGGGAACTGCGGATTAACCGGTCAAACAGATAACCGGACAGGATCACGGTCCCCGACGAGACCGGTTAAGAGGTGTTATACTGTATAAAGATTTGGTAAATTTTGACTAAACTATTTTTTAAATCAGAATTTACAAATCTAAAAATTCAATATATTTTGATGTTTGCAATTTTTTATTTTGTCTCCCGATTATACCCAAATAATTAATGTGTTAATTAAAATGATCGGTTTCACAACATTTCATTGGTATTCTGCGATTTTCACTCACTTGAGGGAACGCAATAATTGTGATATTGCGTACAGTTAAGTGGGATAATGACCACGGTCATTCATATAGCGAAAATAAAAACATATATGATAATTACGTTCATCAAGGTCAGATCGTGCTTCATACGACCCATGTCCAGTGGTAATCTTTACGTGAATAACTAATGATATGAAGTGACCCGCAATTTAAGTACTTCATTACAAAAGAGTGAAATAATTGCAGTGAAATAATTGCAGGAGAAGTTTTTTTATTCGCATGTTGGCAATATAAGAGTTTTAATAGGAGGGTGAGAGGTTTGTAAATGAGGTTGTACGTTATGAATCGGATTGACTGTTTTTGTTTTGTTTTCCTTGAAGTAGAATTGGATTGTGGGTGTTGGTTGCTCTGCTCCAGGCAAACTTTGCAATTGAGTTCCGAAGAGGTGTATACTTATTGCAGAAAATAGGCGTAGTCACTATACTGGGGAACAAAACATGATTAAATGTATAGACGAACGATCTATTTCTTTCCTATTTCTTTAGGTGTGTGCTGCATGTTAAATCCACTCTTGATCGGAATTGATGGGATGGTCCCTTGCTTGCTTCCGGAGAGTAAATTAGTTTATTGTCTTCCACCAGGTCGTAAGCAGTTTGTACTTCTTTCTTGACAATACATTTATTATTATTATTTCTCATTAATCGGTACATAAGTGCACATCATAGCAAAACTTTATTTCTCTTTATACACAAGAGTTACCGAGGAAATACATTCACGTCTCTAAACATTAATATTATGTCTGATTGCGATACAAAGTAATTATTAATACAAAGTAGTATGTCTGATTGCGATACANGATACAAAGTAATAATCAAGAAGGTAGTTCAAGCACAAGGAATATCAGTGAGATAAATTTATTCGCATAGTATGTAAATTGTGTTTTATCTTTTATATATTGTGTAAAGCGTTAAAAAATTATAACAGTAAACAGACAGTCGTGCTTTCGAGTGACGATTAATACAACAAAATCTTATCAACCAAATCTTATTTACAAAATATTTCTTTCTCTGATCTCGTTGTCTACTGACATATTCCTCTTAACATTAATATCGTTTTTCCAACTGAAGAAGAGAATACGGAGCAAAAATGAGTGTTCCGTATTGACCATAAATTGTACTACTGTTAACGTCCATTACATAATCCAAATAAATAAATAAATAATTTAAGACTCATGACGCAATTACGGACGAAACACTCATTTTCCGCTTTGAAGTCCGAATAATAAAGTCGTAAGTTTTAAATTATTTACTTACAAACCATGAACATTAGAACATTAAATAAATCACTATACAAGGCTAAAATAAAGTAATCATGATAAATAAAATGTAATTATTAAAGTTCAATATTATTTAAAATAACGATACGATTTCAGATCACTATACAATACGCGTGGAAAATAAAGTTTGGAAATATACTATTCGTGTATGGATATTAATGCTTTTTTTTTTGTAATTACGTAATTATCTTATACTATGTAGAATACCGTGAATAATTTATTATACTGTTTTATAAGAAATGTTTTGAGAAAACAAATCGCAGGAATAGGCATTTTACTACAAAATGTGTTGACAAATTTGAAACATATTTAGTTTTGAAATGTGGAAGATAAATTTATTGTGACACAGTAAAACTCTTGTCCAAGGTGTACACAAGAATGGTTTATTTTGTAGTTATATTACCTATACATCTTTCAAGAACATAAAAACTATTCTACTTAGTCTGAAATAGCAATTTTTGCAATCAGATACGAACAACTACTAGTTCAGAAAATAAATGTAATGTCCCTCAAAAATATTTTCATGAGAACTTGATATTAAGATTTCACTTCTCGCTGAAGAGGTTGAATTTGGAGGCTTAAGACTGATTGACTTCTATGATATATAGTTCTTTACTACGATTGAAAACATACGGCAAATCCATGCTGCGAGTGAAGATGAACAAGCAAGTTTTTTATACGTTTATATTTGAAATTATTTTTAGTGCTTCATTATTTTACGAAGATTGCACAGGATTGTTAAGCAAATTTCTTTTTAAATATTTTTTTCTTCTCAGAACATGAGAAGGGACACATTTTTCACCAGAAAATGATTTCTATAAAGAAAGTCGTATTTGTTTTCATAAAATTAATTTTATGGTTTTCGATGACCATGGTGATAATATATCTAGAAGGTGATAATATCTATTGTATGCCCAAAAAAGATTCAGAAAATATTTTATGGCTGATCGCGTATTGTTTTAAAATAACCACAATTCCCGGGATAAAAAATTGGGAAAACACCTATCAATTATCTGCCGTTATTCACGCGTAACGGATAGATATTACAGAACAACTTCGTCCGCTGACCCCAAGCATTCTTCTTGGAAAAAGAGCGAACGGGTGGTAATTATGTGGCGTCACCCAGGGATCGTGTGTAGCTACGAGGAGAGAGTGTGGAGTGCAAATAGACAACATAATTGAGGTAATGCGTGGACGTCTTGGGCGATTTACTATTTTGAAAGGTCAAAGACCGCCTGGGTTCAGGAATTCAGGTCGCTTTCCAGGATTCGAAATACGACGGGGAAGGGGTCGAGTCTAGAAATTTCGGTTCGCGGCAGAAGAAGAGGCAACCGCAGACCAAGGAACATACTACAATAATATTTTTATATCATTATGTGATATAGTTTAAGTATTTTTATCAATAACTAATAAAGGTGATAATTGGGTAAACATTTGGTTAGCGTTTGTAGGAACTATTCTTCGTTGTTTCTTTAAGGAGCGTTCTCTGAATTGGTTGTTACAAGAATTGTGATATTTTTGTATATATGTTCATGTTTTATTTCTTCCTCAGATTAATAATGATTTAGAAATTCTTTAACCTTTTATATAAGTGATTTTTATTAAATTATTGATGAATACCACAATGCGTTTTGAAATACATCTCTAGTATTGGATGGAAATTGAACATTATTATTGCTGTTGCTTCGAGAGTAGAAGTGTTTAAGAGATTTTAAATTCCTCACTGATAAATATTCTGCTCGGGACTTGCAAGCTCTAGCGGCTGTATTTTGAACTATTTTACCATCTCGTCTGAACCAGCAGTCCGAAAGAGTCTCATATGAGTGCTAATGGAGAACAGATATCTGTATTCAGACGGGTGAGAGAATTACGGTATTTTATGGAATCACTCACACGCACTATTTTACAACGTCGACTGAATAGTAATGCGTAGAAACGTAGTTGGTGTAATAAAAATCATGTAACTTTACCGAAAATAATTCAACATGGCCGCCTAATGCATGCTGCCAACTTCTACAAAAGAAATCTCGAAACTCACTAGCGTTAACACACAGAGTTCATCCGATGTCAAACATTGCAAGCATATGATGATGATGATGATAATAATAATAATAATAATAAAACAATATAATTTTCTTACTATATGTAACTCAGAATGCAATGAAAAATATAGGAAGAAAATAACACTTTACAAAACTTTGTTTCATACAGTTGCATGTGAATTGATGTTCGTCGATGTTTGCGACAGATTTAAGATTTAAAAATCCGAAATTACTGCCAACATAACGCGGGGTACACTTATCATTACTTTACGGACGATGGCGAACTAAGAGCGTTAGCTATACTGTGTACAAAAATCCTATACCTACATCCAATCAGTTACTGGCAATATGAATACCTATAATTAAGTAATTTATTGTCAAGAAAGTGCGTATGATCACGGGAATAACAATAAATCAATTTACTGATTCTTGTTAACAATAAACAAATATACTCAGTATATTTCCACTGTTTTTTTCTTACTTCACATTATCTCTGGGTAAATGGCTTACGGCGCGTGTTCTAAATGGTAATAATGTATTTTTTCTGACCCACCCAATTTTGAGTCGCGTAGAGTAGAGGAAAAGAGATGAAGTTAAAAAATCAACCGCAGGAAGATAATTTAATTAGGAATGTGGTTGTAATATCAGTGCGGTGGGTTATTGCGGTTACCTTAACATTCCCCAACATTGAGATTATAAAATAAATTTACAAGAGAGATTAAATAAGATGGTTATTTAAAATACATAAACAAGCTACTGGCCCGGTGAGAGTAAATACCTGTAAACTAGTTGCGGAATTAGCCCATGCGTGTAGATTAAAATCTTGGAATTTAAATAAGTAAATATTTTGAAAATTAACTGCAAAGTTCAAGAAGATATTCACTTTCTGGCACACACAATACGGGTCATGGGCGGTTTTATACGCTGGACGACAGTTTGAACCCAGCGAAGGGTTGTTTTGAGGTGTTTTATTCTACGTCAGTTACACCAACATAACGCATTACACCATCGTCCTCATTCTATTCATAGTGAAGCGCGCAGATAGTTCAAAATCACTTGAATAGCAATTTTCAACAGAAACTCTCATTCAAAAATATAACAGAAAAATAGAAGACAACAACTCAGGTATGAGAATCGTGGTTTCATTATTTTTTTATGCAAGTATTTAAAACAAAAAATTGTTTTTTAATTTATAGTGCCGAAGTGGAGATCTGTATGAGAGTAAGGGTTCTAATCACTCTGACGATGACGAGCCCTAAAGCCCGAAGAAGAAAATAATGTATGAGAGTTTTAAGCAGCAACATATTTTCACGTCAGAAAAAGAATTCTTAATAATCTACCTACCTACTTGTACTTGTACGCGTTTCATATGATAATAGGTGAAATGTTATTTCAATTGAGTTGATATTATACAAGAGTAACTTGAATTATTTTTGGAACATGAATAATTCATCTATAAGTACATTGTCGTAAAGAGATTAAACAATATTTCTAAGGAATTGGATCCAAAGTTTCTATAACGTTAGGCCAGTATTATATAAACACTTAATATTATATATTGTTTTCGTCACCAACTTTTTTTATTAAGTGAAAGCATTTTCTCTCACGCGAGCAGAGTCAGACGTGTTATACAAGAGCAGGTTGAGGTAAAAATTATTGCAAATGATTTGGTTCATTGAATATAATTGCGGGTGAAGCTATTATTATATTTAATAACATTCACAACTCCTTTAACTTTTCAATCCTCAAAAATGAAACTTTTCAATTTTGAAACAATTCTAGTGACATTTTATTCGCAGTATAATTTTATAACGTTTATTAAACTATTTGTGTTGGTTTTTTTCTTAAACTTCTTGAAATAATTGAAATTAAAATGTCCAATTTTTTCGATAAATACATCGAAGATAAACACAATTTAACAAAAGTTTACAAAAAGGTTTTAAAGACACAAAAGTTATATTAAGGTTTGTATGTAATCGCGCCAGAATTTCTTCTGGGGTAGAGTCCTTCCAACAGCATCAACTTAACTACATGGTCCAACGCCGTAGAAAAATATCCAGATGAGATATCGAAAAACGGCTTTTTTGCCATGATTCTGGAAGGGGTTTTGTTCTCGGAAATTACAAATTGAATCTTTTATGTGAAAAAAANNGTCCTATCCTAACCTTATTCTTCGTATATCCTTCCGCGAGTGCTGCTACCTCCACCATCGCCTCCATCTTCACACTTACAACAGTTTTTCTTAAAACGGAATCGCCGGGTCTAACAAACCTAACATCGCCGAACAATTGTTTATAATTGTTTATGAATTCATATTATAATTATCATACCCTAACATACTAACAAACGGTGGCGGAGAGAAGAAAATTGTGCGGAACAATATTTCTTTATAACTAACGTAAATATGAAAAGCGAAGAATACGGCTTATATTTTCGGAACCGCAATAATATTTGTAGTATTATGACATAAATTATTTTTTCGAACCCTTGTGGGACCATATTCTTAAGTTTCCGCATTTGCTGCTTCGGGGATACCGCACGAGATGAAACGATGGTAAGTGAATGTTATGGTGATATGATGAACAAGGGAAACGGGAAAACCCCGAGAAAAACCTGCCGCGAACCTGCCCCACCACCGCGAATTCTACTTGGATCGGACAGGGTTTGAACCCGCGTCACCAGAGGTAGAAGGCGAGTGCGCCAGACACTATAAAAATTAATCAATGCTTATTACGAATCAGAAATATTCCTTTAAAATAAGTAAAGCTACGAATTAAGAACAATAATACTTTTCAGAATCATTATGCATAATTATAAATAATATTTGAAAATTGAGGTAAACGTTAATGACATTAATTATTTTGACATTATTTATTATTTTAGACTGGTGTTCCACCGAATACAAGGAATTCTTTGCGCACGAAATGTCGAATTACTAACGTATTTGAATTTCATCTTAATTGGTTACCGTGACCTTACTCAATAAAGACGTATAATTTAGAAAAAGCATCGAATTATTTTTATTAATGAACTTCCAAAACTAATTAACCGCAACACCGAAAATCTTTTACAGGAAGCATCTTACGTACTTGCGACCCCAATCGTACCTTCACCCTGGACTCATATTTGCTCTCTAGCGAGACTACTAACATATCTATGTTATTAGCAAAACTATTAACAACTTTCTCTGAGTGTGTTATTTACTCACTACATCAGAAGTTGCGCCGTACACAACAACTCCCTAAAACTAAAAATTAAAAGAATATTAATAATTGTTATAATTTTTGTTTACAGTTTACAGTAATTCTATTTGAAAATCAGTTTAACGTGTTTTTAAACACTTTAAAATAAAATAAAAAATTGTTTTAACACTTTGACCGCAAGTTGATGTTAGTACGTGACTTGTTAGTTATAAACTTAAAGAGAATAGGTAGGGATAGAAAAAATCTTCAATGTACTATCTTACTGGAAGGTCTTAAATCTCACTGAAACATTCCTGTAAACAAGAAGGCCCAGGGCAAATAGTAAAATTATAACCATAAAAACTGACATCTACAGGAAGATTTACTTTCTTTTTGATGGTAATGAATTTGCAAGTAATTAACTAAAAAATTTTCATTCTATGTTTATGATTTCACAAAATATTATTAACATATTAAATAAAATAAGCAAATATTTTGTAGGAATTGAAAGTAAATGTTGGCTGTAAGCACTGAAACAATGTAAATAGCATTCCTTATGCAACAACGTGCACATACAACATACGGATTTGTAGGCTTTTGTAAGCGCTACTAATTAAAATAGAGTGAAAATTTTAGTAACACTTACATGTGTTATAAAACGAGTGAGGAGAGACTTTCTGGATCCTGACTCAAGAAGTCGTGTAAGTACTTTATGAAATATACAGATCCAAGTGGGACCAAGGATTGTGTCGGAAGAAATTAAGTAAGAAAATTTGGTAGTTGAAAAACATCGCGGAGTTACGTTAGTAAATGATGTTCTACAACTTTCCGACTAGGATTTGTATGTTCAGTAGAGAACATAAAATTAGATCTCAGTTGCTTAGAAACTTTTGTTTATCTCGTTCTTTGAAGAATTCGTCTAAACGTAGATGTAATGATATCTTCCTGAGTACAGACAAAAAATATAAAGTTCATATTAATGAGAATTAAATTTAAAACATAGGAAACATCAAACATTGATATTACCACAAATATTTTAGATGTATTACTTGTGTCCAGTGTTACTTCACCAAGTAAAAGCCAGTTAATATTAAAATACAGTTAATATTGTGTAACCTGAGAACAGAAATGACGTTCCATTCTTTTCCAAATAAGAGATAGTCTCAGGTCTTGCTAGTAACGGAAGGTTAAAATTACGACTACTTCCAAACGTCATGAGAGTTCCTCTAAAAACTCATAAATATTAAATTAACATTATTCAGTTAATTAATATAAACAGATATGTAATTGATATAATTTAATACATCAAAGTAAATGAAGACCACTATAAAAATCCATACATTTCCCGTTTTGCAAAAGGATATCTCCAATTTTGCACCTGCCAATGGGCGTGCTTAGGATAAATAGTAGAAAATGAAGACCTGGTTACATGGACGTTTAATTATCTCTTGAAAGATCGATTACAAGAATTGCTAATGGATACCCAGGATTAGATTGACTTACTACTTAATAATGGGATGTATCCATTTCTGGAAGGCAAATCTTTTTTTTTTTCTTCAAAGAATTCTTATACACTCAAAACTTGATCAACCTCAACAAACAATTAAAGGAGTAAATTGAGATAAGTGTATTGATTTTGTCAAATGTGTCACTGAATGTTTAAAAAAAAAAGTCTAAGAAACTACTAACATATTTCTTTGCATTTTTTTAATGTCTACTACTGCCCAGGGTTCTTCCAGCTGTCTCGTTCTCTGGTATTATCTTTTTCCCCGTCTTGTATGGAGCCACTTAACCTTACTTCTGACACGTCCCTGCCTTAAAATGGCGGGCACATCATTCACTACCTCATCGTGTCTCGAATGCTCCCGAGTTCCTGCATATAGTTCCAATTCTTCACACATTTTAATCTAAAAAAATCAGAACTTCTCAGTGATTTATGCTGAGCATTATATTCCCCCTTTTTTTATTCACAGAGTTCGCCCTGTTTCATTTCTGTACAGTTTCCAACCCCACAATGTGTTCTGCCGATTCTGTGCCTAATCCACTTATACCTTCGATCTCATCAGTTATTCCTATCCGTTCCAAGTATGTCTTAAAATTCCCATACCATGTAATAAAACTCCAATAATATTATTTATTTTTAAAATTTATTTTATTTTTATGTCTCAAGGCGAAGTTCAGGCCATCATGTCTGCTATTCCACAGTGACTTGGGTAAGGGAATTGGGAAGGAGAGGTGTTGGGTTGACCCTAATATTAAACTTAGATTAACCCATTTCCCCCCATTTTTTGTACGTTACATCTTCTATGTAATAATGTAAATTCCGTCCTGTAGTCTTCTTATCCTTTTTATCCTTTTCTGTGAATCCTTGTTTAGTGTGAAATGTTTCCATCATGTTTTTGACACTTAATCTCTCTTAGTCCATTTACTATTATATTGCACGATATGTCCTGGTGATCCCAAAGCAAACAAAGTACGCGAGTGCACTTCCCTTCGCTCGCAACTACTCCCGACCCTTGAGGTCCTCCGTCGCCGCAACGCGTGCGTGGTCCGAGTGAGAGCGCCAGTCCTCCGGGCCGCACCCACCCGACCGCCGCTGGCCGCGCCCTCCGTCACGAAAAAGCCCCCGCCGTCGCAGCCGCCACAGCCGCCACAGCCGTCCGCATGCACGTAAATCTCACCTTTCGCGAGCGGAATTTCCCTTCGGTGCTGAGAGCCAATCGCTGAAGAACGACGGTCACGCGAACCTGGAGTCCTTATTTGCGAGAGCACCGTCAGCGGTGTCCACAACTTTTGAGCACGTAATTTCTCATAACAGCTGTATTTACTCATTCCACAAATTCTCATAACCCCTTTGGCACCAACTCTTACTCAATGCTCGCCTCATATTGGTGGATTTGGGAGAAAGGAAGGAGACACGACACAATCATGTGACCAATTACATCTCATTCAAATCACTATGAGAAACGTAGTTTTTTTTCCGGAAGTATGAGAAATCCCGCTGTAGTCAACGTGGCTCAGTGGGTAGGTCGTTGAGCAGCGGCGGATCTAGACCGTAATCATGGTGAGGGTTAACTGGGGAGCATTTCTGTTTTAAATTATGGTTTTATGACACAAATATTATATTATAAATATTATATTTAAATATAATGCATCAAATAAATAATTAAAATTAACAAGATGATATTGTTAGTAACAGTAACAATTATTTATTAATGTTATTAATCTGGCATAATTAATAACATTAATCTGGTAACACTTTTACAAAATATGTCACTTAGCAACTTCAATTTGATCTCTTGAGAGCTTAGGTTCAAAATCCCCCTTAGCCCCCCCCCCCATAGATCCGCACCGGCCGCTGAGTTTCTGGCTGGGGATTCGATTCCCAGAGGGTTGGGAATTTTCATCACACCTCAACATCCAGGCTGACTCCCAGGCCTACTCAGTCTGCTGTAAAATGAGTACCGAGTCTTTCCCTCATCATATTTTCGTCCCTGACGGTTCTCTCTTCATTAAGCTCTCTTCCCGAACCGAGCGACAACAATTCCGATGGACTGACGTGTGACAGAGGAGAGTGGTTCTCAAGAATGATAATGGTATGCATTAAAAACTAATTACAATTGGCCTGTTTTTAAATCTTGAAAAGTCTAAATAAAAAGAAAATCTTTCTTATATGAGCCAATACATCTGCATATTCAGCCTTGCCCTCTCCTATATAAAAGTGATTTATTTTGTCGGTTTGTCGAAATAAATAGTAAACGCGGTGTATACAAAAATGAGCAAACATTTTCATTTATGTGATAGTATTTACAATACCTCTTCATATACAGTTCTTGGACCGAAACGCAATTATCTCAATTGTTTATTATTTTCGGTAATTAAAACAAATATATTGTGAGATTTAAAAATTTCGTAAAATAGAAAGAAAGATATCCACGCATTTCAAGGAAGTTTTAATATTTCTTTCAACTTCCATTTTAAACAAAATATTTGTTTTAATGATAACTGAATATGCTATGTCAGTAAAATTTGTATTAGTTGAAAAAGTGGTACACTTACAACAGAAACAATACAGACATGCGCCGTACTCAATGAAGTAAAAATAGACAGAAGAAACAAACGGATGTTTTTGTCTGAAAGTGAATAATTACTTAAGAGTATTAATGCTACGACTATAATTGATAAACTCTGTACATAAGTAATTAATTGGAAATAAGAAGAGAAACCTTGGCTTACTTGAAATAATGATACGCGATCCAATAAGAAGTGTCGCGATTCAGCTCGATTGAAACAACACTCTGACACACTGAATAGAATGAGACATATGTTTCTACTATCTCATTTGCTTTCATCGTATGGGATTTGGGTCAATTATGTGATAAAAGATAATCCGCATAACCCTTGATGTTTTGGTTACTCACAAGGATCGTCATTCGTACGTTTGTTTACAGCACCATTTGTTTCGCGCGTCGCTGTTTCTGGCTGAGGTCAAAAACTTGTCGGAACTCTTAAGGAGATACGTTTATGCCAAAATTCTGATCACAAATTTTACACTTAGCAAAATGGAAGGAGAGCTTTAATGGAAGAGTTTTGACTTTTGAAGCTGCTCAGTCACTGTAAANAAATGGAAGGAGAGCTTTAATGGAAGAGTTTTGACTTTTGAAGCTGCTCAGTCACTGTAAACTTTCTCTCCTTGATATAAAATTACAACCTGGACTGGTTAATATTCTCGTGGAAATATGGGACTGGTGAATTAAATTAGTAGTTTATTACAAGAGCAGTCTGGACAGACCATGACCTCGTTCAGGAATTATGCTGAACATCTTTCTCGATACTTGTTACAAAACAAGGTCTGTTAAGCCTTTTTCCATAGTAGATTTAGTATATTTTGGATAACAATTTAGATCAACACTGTCGAACTGCCTGCCCGCGAAACTGTTTTTACACCCCGCAAGTTACAGTTCATCAAACGTTGGGGACACAACATCGCCTTATAAATGTATATTGTCATAATTAATACGTCATATTGTTATAATTGACGTGACATGTCCGGTGAGAGAAAATAGAAAATTATACTTGGAATTTCCGTCATACAGTACAATAGCAAAACATTTCATTTCAGTACTAAATATTAAAAATATTTTTAAAATTAAAGAAATTTTCTATTTTTTTCTTCACCTTGAAATAATACGAATTTGTTGATGAGGATCAAAATGTCGATTTTCAAATAAATTGGTATGACCAAGGATTTTTATTCGTAAGACAACTATTTGCAAACTTCAACCCGTGCCAACCCGATCATAAAATTTAAAAAAAATGGCCCGACTGCTTAGATAAGTTGGACTGTGCTGATTTAGATAATGATTTTGACAATGCTGTATTAATAATTCCGGGATATTCGGGATGATTTAATGAAACTTCGTACCCTAAAGTTATTTTTAAAGATGGTTACGTCAATGTATGTCCACGATGTTGAGAAGTGTATCCTTACTGTCTCCTACTTTCACCGTGTTCTTTATCCTATTATAAAAAATGCAGTCTTAGTACAATACAATAGGGCGGTAATGAAAAATAAATTTTAGAGTTATTTTAATAGTTACAACTTGTAAACATTTTTTTCTGAATAATATATAGTTCATAATAATATGTACCTGTGAAAAAATGCGCACTTGTGAAATAATCTGTTTGTATTTTTATTAAAAACAAATTTGTTGGTATTCTTTTAAATTTTAACACGTAGCGAACTATTTTCCTTCTTATCATGAGAGTGTACTGAAATGTTAAATCCGTCTGTGCCTTAGGACCCTTGATCGGAATTGATGGTCCCTTGCTTGCTTCTGGAGAGTAAATTAGTTTATTGTCCTCCTAGTGGTAATATGCAGTTTGTAACTGCTTTATTGACAATAAATTTATTATTTCAAAATAACTCGATTTTTGTTAACTTCGGTCATCGTTGGATTCAGCGAAAATTTTGTCTCGGGGTTCGTTGGTTGCCTCGGGTTTCGTCAGCAAACCATTATGACCACGTTGCAGATATTTCGAAATCTGTGTTTGCAAACTTGCTTAATGATAATGTCTAGCTCCACAAAAAACTCTACATATCTTCTTCGTGCGACATGGGTTCACTGACAGTGACTAGTGTCAAAAGTTCGGCATCTCGGCAGGATTTGATTGTGGCGCTCCGGTAGTTTGGTCTTGTGCACTGGTGATCACTCGGTAACATTAACCCCGAAGAATAAATGATACGCTCACTTAAGTGTTACTGACAATAATAGTTCTCAACAGAAAATCGTTTCGAATTGTTTATGAATTGAAAAGACAGCAAATTTCTAAAATATTCATAAAATTCTATGATTGAAAGGCACCTTAAAATATACATGTAATTGAAAACACATATATGTGATGAATTTAAAAAATACTCACCCAAATGTATGTAATTAATATATTTTTCACAAATCAACTTGTAGTGGTATCGTATTATACAATGTTGTCATGTTGTGCGGACAGATATCTATCCCTCACAAAGTATCACATTTACTTCATATCAAGTAAAATGTCGTAGTTAAAAAGTTTGATAATTAAGCTTCCGCAAATGTAATGACTGCATTCTAGAATGTACTTTCTACGTATCAGGGTGCCTTAAATAAAATATTTCCACCGTACTGTTCCTTTTTCGTCAAACAAACTTTACATTTAGAATCAATAGTACAACCATTTTCTTTAATTTCAAAAGTACTAAAACAATTTTTCTCGGAAAATACACATTAAGTATTTTTTTGCTTCCCAAAACATTTCTATTTTGTGAATTTCATATGTCAATCAATCGGTTGAGCTATTCTCGAGAATATGGTTACAATGCACGACTATGTGAATGTTAAAAATGTCTTTTCTGTAGCTGTTAATAACTTTGGGTCTTTCATATCCTGAACAGGACGTGATAACCTCAGGCAATCCACAACGAACTATGGAACACCATGATGGAAAAGAAATTATTTAATACTACTTTAATGTATTAATAAATAATATGTACTTGTTGAGATTTCAACTTTAAAAGCATATCTCACCCC
>NNCF01131355.1:175807-201334 GCA_002313205.1 Laupala kohalensis | reverse complement strand
TTTTAAAGTTGGTGTTATATCACCATCTATCATTTGGTGAAAAAGATCGTGTATTCACTTTAGATATACGTATTTATTCTTATATTGTATACATATGAAATTGAACTATGAAAAATTATTAATAAAATCACTTTTAAAGTTGGTGTTATATCACCATCTATCATTTGGTGAAAAAGATCGTGTATTCACTTTAGATATACGTATTTATTCGTATGGTGAATAAGAATCAAATGAGAGGTCATTATTATCGTTAGAATGATACTAAAGATAATGGATGTAATTTTAAATTAAATTATTTATTATAAAAATTAATTAATGTAATGAAATTGCATTGTTTTCAAAATCACCGATAGTCAAAAAATTCTCACTAGTTTTCATTTGGATCTACTTATTATTTGAGGTGTGGATCTGCGAAGTTGTTAATAAGGTGGCAGAAATATAATTTTTTCATAAACAATTGCGGTCAAATATCATTTGTGGTAATTAATTCATCAACAGAGGAAAAGTATTATCTAGGAAACTCATTACGAAAATGATGTTTGCAAAAGTCTTGGATTTTCTCGAAATATTGCTGGTATAGTCTCGTTCTTGTGTCACGTCCTTGCTACATATATATTACGGAAATCTTGAAAATAAAGCGACACTACTGTCTTCTATAAATAAAATAGATTTAAAGTTAATGAGAAATAGCGAGAAAAACACATAAAAATGACTCATAAATTTGTCGGAACAGTTTCGGCGTCCAGCCTTCCTCAGCCGCGTAGAAAATCTACATACATTCTATTGCATCTTTCTTTTCTTTATCCGAACAAAATATGCATTTAAATTACCAAGTGCTGAAATAAATTCCATTATATATCCATTTAGTCGAAACCTCTCAGTGGGTTACTTACAGCCGAATATTGATATGTCAATCGTCCTATAATACTTTTTGTCCACCTCACATGTTAAGCTGAAGAATCCACTTCATAGTGCCAAACCCGGACCAACATAATAATGTGTTGTCCAAAAAAAAAAAAATTGGTCTTAAGCTGGACTATCCACATCTATCTCTCCGAAACCAGTAGAGATATCGAAATGCAGTTTGCAGAATTATTTGTTCCTGATGTGTCACGCAAGAACGAAATGTGTTGTTGCATCCACGGACTTCCCAAACCACCCGGTAACTCCGTACCAGCCCGCTTCTTTCTGTACCCTAAATCTCCATCCCATTCACTATTATTTCCCTTTCTTCGACTAAAGATGTTTTACTGTAAATCGCCAACATTTTGTGTACTCGTAACTTTCGATCAGGTGAAAATGGCGACGAGTCGGGAATCGCACCCAGGACCCCTGCTTTGATCGCAGTGGTGTGAACCACTACACTACCCTCTCACCTACCACAACAGTACACCATTTCCTCTCACACCTACAATTGTGGGAGGCGAACGGGTGGTGTAGTGGTTAACACCCCTGCGATCAAAATTGGATTCCCGGGTTCGATACCCGACTCGTCGCCATTTTAACTTGACCGAAAGTGATCACATATCTTCTCCACGTGTAGGGTACACGGAAGAAATTTATGCATTTTGTGTCCTCATGACGAGAATTTCACCCACACCCTCACACACAGTGTAAAAAATCCGCCGAGTCGAATCATTTCATAATCAACTTATTCGTGCTTGTCCTTCGACGCTCGAGTTGCGAAAATAGTGCACCTAATTCATTTCTTGCACAAGCCCGTCTCCTGTGCGAGACATGTTCAGGTATTTTTAGTCTGGCGTGGGTGGAAGCAGCTCGGATGAAGGGACCTTCAGAAACGACAGCAGATACAATCTTCATTGATGGCTTCAATTGAATAGGAATTCCAACGAAAGAATTTCGAAATGAAGAATTAATCAACGTGAATATACACTAGGCGATGAATCATCGTTCGCGAATACATTTACGAAACATTCTAAACTCTAATCAACATTCTTCTCCCAATGTGAAGCCATAAACATGAAAATAATGAAGCGTATTAATTCTGATTTCAGCATTTGTCAGTAATGATATATGAGAGCATTCGTACAAATCGGTTTAAGCAATACGCACTAATCACGATGTAATATCAGGTAATTTTGTTATAATTCATGTGCTCTTATACGTATTTAAAAGGTTAACATACAATTATTAGATTATAGGTGAGGTGTAGACAGATTTTAAATTATAATGAAATCATAAAAAGAGATGAGCAAACAGAACCAACCTTTGAAAACACACGATTTCGTCATAACTGCGACGAGGGATGGAACAACACAGCTTAAAACGAACTGTTCTTGCCCTTGTAACGTTTCCCTTCTTCATAGAATCCATTATTTAATCACCGCCACCACCTTTCACAAACACTATCATTTGCCAAAACTGAGGTTCCCACTCCTTTTTAATCTTTTCGCTTAGGTTAATGTATTTAATTTTTTTTTTGATTCTGTAAAATTATATTCGTTTTTAGCACTGATGATGTTCGCTAAGTGAACGAAACAAATTTTAGCTTATTAAAATATTTCGACAGAGTGGACAACACCATTTTATTATTTCATTAGAATTCTTAAATCAATTTCTAGACATGACATTCATCTAATTTTTTATGAAACATTGTTCTGATATAAAAACTTAGAATAAATCATTGTTCTTGCACGTAAATATGAATTCGATTTACATATTTGAATTCAACATTTTTCTCGGAATATAAAGAATGCGTGGATACGCCGAGTTTGCTCCACATTTGGCATAAATATTATTGTATATTCATATTTCAGACATGAAAAATACATGATGCCATGTGGAATTTGGAATAAATTTCTTTTCAACGTTGTAAAAAACAACAAAAAAAACATATCTTTAATTTGCGTTCAAAGGATATCGGAAAATTTCTGCAGTAGAATCAATTTTAACAAAAAAATGTAAATGGTAACAAAAAAAATTGCCCGCCAAATAAATTCCAAGCTAACATTTACACGAACCAATTATAATCTAATATCTTCCTCCAGCGTCCAAAAAATCATGACAATTTCATCAGCAGTAACCCTATCATGACTTGGTTGTTATTCCAACGAAATGGCACATCCTTCATATCGTCCCGTTTCCCTGCGATGTCTATGAACTTGAATGACATTTTCTTTGTTTCGTTGTGTCCCCAGAGTCGCATTCCTCTGTACGTGCGTGCTACGCCTGCGTGTTCGCGAATACGCGTCGGAAGAAGTGGGTCACACTAATGAGAACAGATAAGACGCGTGTTTCGTTCGGAGGACGCTCACTCTGAATCTCAACCAGCAAAAAAAAATAAAATTTTTTGGTAATACACGTACTCTAAGTTTTTTAAAGGGCTCTAATGACCTCGCTGTTGACGAGCCCTAAAGCCCCACAAAAAAAAAAGTAATTTTTTTGGAAAATTGTCATCCCGGAAATTCTCAAAAAAAAAATTCTAAAAAAAAAATCAGAAAATAAAATTGTAAAAATGTAAAAGATAGTAAATTGATAGCGATGGCATCTATTGAAATAATACTTGGTATTATTGAAATAAGTAAATAATTTTGAATTTAGTGTTAATTAATAGTTACGATTTATAAACAATACTTTCCGAATAATCAATAGTTCGATAATAATACGTACTTGTGAAATAACTATTTTTGGGTCTTATTAAATATAAATTTGTTGGTATTATGTTAATTTAAAAGATGTACCGAACTATTTTATTGTTAGGAGCGTGTTGAAACGTTAAATCCGCCTCTGACTTCGGGCCCTTGATCGGAATTGATGCGATGGTCCCTTGCTTACTTCCGGAGAGTAAATTAGTTAATTGTCTCCACGAGGTCATACGTAGTTTGTATCTACTTTTTTGACAATAAATTTATTGATTGATTGATATTTTTTTCTTCATTAGAAGTGGCAACAGAGGATCTATCAGAATTATGGAGCTCGTAATAACTTTCAACGCTAGTTTATTGAGCCTTAAGTCAACAAATTATTCTTTAAACATTCCGTTTCTTATTTTGGTCCTAATTATTTCAATAAACTGCTCATAGAAATTAAGATGAGAGTTAATATCAACTAGGTTTGCTTTAAAGTAATAAGCTGGCTTAGGGAATTTAACGATGTCTCCTTCCTCAACGATGTAACGTCTAATCCAAATAACTTATAACACTTGATTTATTATGCTTTTATTTGATTTCATTTTACATCTATTTATACAGGTTAAAATAGAATTAAAATACATTGTGAATTGTAGTTGTGGTATTATTTGGTAATCAAAAAGTTACGTTACAATTTTTTCGAAGTTCTATGCTATCTATGTACACGCTGCAGGTTGCTAGCTCACTCTGTCTGTACAGTGACGGACTCGACTCATGGTAATTGTCATGATAAAACGAAATAATTACGTAACGAACTATGTTACTGGAAATTGTGGTTAGTTTTTATTCCTAGAAATTTTATCTCTATTTTGGATGTAAAGGAGTGTTGGAATAAAACTCTTTCTTTTATATTCTCAATCAAATATTGATATCCTTTTTTGAGACAATCCTTAAATACATTTTCATAAAATTAAGATAAAGCCAAGATATACGTATCCAAATTCACTCCACAAAAATTTGTGTTTAGGTCGGAGAGGTGTGGGCCACTAATATAAAAGTATGACTATACATTGGTCAGATTTTGCAAAGTTCGTACAATATTGTTCTAGGTTTGGTTTTGTACACTATACAACAAGATCGGGTGGAAGTGGTATACAGCTGTGGAAGGCGAACATATGGTGTAGTGGTTAACACCTCTGCGATCGTTACAGAAGTCTCGGGTTCGATTCCCAACTCGTATCTTCTCCATGTGTAGGGTACACGGAAGAAATATATGCAATATTATTCTAGTTACAGTTATGTAACAAATTCGGCATAATTAAAATGAGACTAAATTTTGTTGCATTACGTATCACAGTTATAAAACTTGTCCATCTAGGAGTTAAAAAAAAAAATTAGTTTCCGCTTCGGGTCCTGTTATTTATTCATAATAACAGAGTTTTAGTGCCATAAAGAGGTGATATATCGTTCCAAAGCATCTCGATCAAAAATTTCTTCTTCCCCTTACTATTGTTCTTTCAATGCATCCCTTATCGTACCAATTTCTCTTAAAAATCTTGAATTTTCCTTTTGAGTCAATCCATGTTTTCCTTTGCTGAAAGTCCCTTAACCCACATGTCTTGAGCCATTCCATGAGTTTCCCTCGTTCCTGTCCAGAACGCTGTCGAATACTAGGTGTTTCAGGTCCACGTCCACAGGGGCATATCTGATTGTCTTTCAAATTCATTATTTTCAAATAAGAATTAAAAGTCCCTAGACTGGTAATATATTCCAGGTCATATTTATTAGGTACAAACAAAAAAAAATTAACACACGCAAACTTATAATAATTTTAGGCACATTTTAGTATAATGTCTATCTAGGAGTAATAAGAATTATCACTGTAATCCAGTCGTTAGGTGTTTCCACCCGGAAAGTTTCGGAGAAGATGTGTCTTTCTGCTTTCGTATGGTTTTCAGACAGATTACGAATTTCAACTTCGTCTCCTCGAGAAAGTTTGAGGAATGAAAAAAACGCGCCCTTTTTTCTGAATTTTGATTTTTTATATGAAAACTGTGCTCTTTACGAAGGAAATATTTATTTGTAAAATAAACTAGACAATATTTACTATTAATTTTACCCTTCTTCTCTCAGATGAATTTCAGGCCTGTTAGAGGGCGTTGAATTTATACTCCTTCATTTTGGAAATTTTTTATCTGAAAGTTGTGAAAAAAATATGAAACTTTTGCTACTTTGTGTATTTTAAGTTGCTGACTACTCTTTTTCGAAAAAATTCAGGAAGAATGGAAAACCATCGCTTTCTGTCAAACAAAAAATATGCCCCTGGGGGACTTAGTTAACATTCGTAACCCGTACCCTCAACATCATAAAGGAGCAAATAACTACACCACGACGTACCGTTTTTTAAACACTGACTGGACTAATGCCAGGCCAAAATGTTGGGGAAACAATACATGTTTTTTGCCAAATCGCCATGCAGTAAATTGTCCGCTAACCTTTCGTGCATTTCCGTTCCGCTACGTCCGTAGTCCTCGCGAGCGCATTGGATTACGAAAGCGAGGTTTCAGAAGAAGCACACACGCGATCGCAAGAGGGCAGTTGACCACTCAGTCGCTCGGTTCGTCGGTCGTCCTGAAAAATGGAGCGGTGGCGCTGGTATCGTAGGAGTGTCCCTGAGTCCTTGGATGTTGGGCGTTACCTCGTTGCGGTTGACACAACGGGGGCGGCGACGGCGGCGGCGGCGGTAGCGGCGGCGCCAGCAGTGGTTGCGGTGGTTGGGTGGGTGGTCACGGCGGTGGGTGACGTCCACACCATATCTGTACCAAGACATTGCCAAGAATATAGCGGGGTTAATTGAGACGTCAACTCACGGATTGCGCGCTGGAGTTCTGGTGACCCGCATGGGTACATCTTATTTGCGGATTCCATCACCCAAACAAAACACTTTAAATAGCTTTGTCAACTAATCTAAATAATACATTTTTATAAATTATCATACTATTCAAGTCAATTAAGGTGAAGATATGTTTTACGTTGGGTGATTAATTCATTGCCTCCTTATCTCATAACATTTTCCGTTATTTACCAAAAAAAAAAAAGTATTCAAGAAATCATTGAACATTACTTGAAGTATTAAATTGCTCTCCATATATTCAGAATCATTTGAAAATATTTTGTCAGGAGATCTTAGTGTGATGAAAATTAGGAATTGTAATTTGAACTATAGTTAGAAGTATTTTTATTGCACAGAAGATGTAATAAATAGCTTAGATAATAATGATATAGAAGTCGAATAAATTCGCGGAGGTGAAAATAGTGCATAAATAATATCAAATTCATATTTCTGCATTACATTTATTATCCGATTTTTCCTTCAGGTTTCGATATCTCGATGATAGACGTGGAAGAATATTAGAGATTCAAACTTATGTTAAGACCATTTTGTGAAAATAAATCATTTCTAGTGACAGAATTTGATAAACGAAAAAAAAAAAAGAAATAAGTCAAATGCTAGGTGAAGTAACGTGCTACGCTCAAAATTAAAAGAAAAAGATCTATTCTTCCGCAAAACAAATATGCGAATGAAATACAACTTTAACTGAACTCAATTATAATTAGTAAGTGTAAGAATTTCGTTTGTGTACTGGGAACTGGTTACTAACTATGTACTAAGTTTGTAGATTTTACTGAAGGAAAGCAAGGAATTTACATTCCTCAGAGATTATATGACCGAAAGGAACACCCTCGTTATATATTTGAAGACTTCGTTAGATATTTGAAGAATTGAACTCTATATAGGAATTACTGGAAATCTGAAATTACTGGGTATTTCGTTTCTCAATTCATGACACACTACACGATACAACAACTCACAAATATATGCGACGTTAACCACGATGAATATCCTATGGATTTCGTTCATTTTGATACATTTTACAAGAACACCAAACGAATAAATAATGTCTTTGTTTCTTGTTAGTATGCGGAACAGCCCTTGAACATTTTCGGAAGAGATATTCGGAACACGGAGAGACTCGTGCTCGCTAAGAGATTTAATCAACATTTTTTGGACGAAGGAAAAGCAAGTAGTATTTACACTATTAAAGTATATAACATTTTTAAAAAATTGTGATACTTTATTTAATAAATTAAACGTAAAAAATTTGTTTTTAAAACAAGCTTTTATATAAAAAGTACTGTAAAAAATAATTTTTAGTAAAATTGAAAACTAATAAATAAAAGTCCTTTCGTCGGTCACTCATTATAGGCGCAAGTGCTTAGAAGATAAATAAATGTAAATGTTCTTAAAATATGAAACATAAATTTGAAAAGCTTGTGGTTTTTTTCCGGGAATTTTAAAGTAGTATTAGTAATTACGTCTCAAGCTTTTAAAATTCAAGTTCCATATTTTAAAAATATATGTTTATGGATTTTAACTCTTTCTCCTATTCCCTGTTATTCATTTTATCGAATGACAGTATGAGTATTTTTATGCCACTTTGCTTCGAACTTTCATTTTCTCCCATTATAATAACTTTTTTAAAGAACACGTTTATCGAATCATAACTTGTTGAAATATGGTAATAAATGATGGTTAAATAAATGTATTTAAACGAGCCTTGCGTTTAAATAAACGTGTTTAACAAACTTGACTTTAAAATCAAGTTGTGAATCTTGGTGACGGAAATCTTAGTATTCTTAAATCAACGTAGCCGAGTCTCGCGGAAATGTGAAATGAGACGATAATTTTCACATTTCATTGATATGGAAAAGAAATGACACGGGAGAGGAGACGATGTGTCATTCTACTATTTAGATCCATTCGTAAACGTATATACGTTTGCATTCACTAGCCGTTTCTCTGTGGTTTCGGAACGTATACTTTAGTTCAATGGGGTCATAATGGAAGGGAAAGTGTGAATTCTCCTAATTAAGTGTGAGAGTGATGGACCTGACGATGGGTGAGCCAGGGCGTGGAGAAGGTACCGTGAGGACACGGATCGTGACGACATAGTTAATGTCCGGTTGGTGGCAGCGGTTTCGGGAGCTGCGGGCGGTGGCTGTGGCAAACGTGGTTGCGAGAAAAGGGTGAGAGAATGAGTGGTCATAGTAGCAATAAGGCTACTGGCGAGGGCGGTGGCAAAGCGTTAGTCAGACGTAAAGCGACCCGTGCTGGAGGGCTCGGATTTAAAAGGGTCTTCATCCGAATGAGTGTTTGTGTTACATTTGTATGAGTAGCGGTTGTATGCAATGGCGGATCTAGACCGTAATCAAGGAGGGGGCTTTTTGTTTCAACATTTTGGTTTCACAACACAAATTTTATAAATATTACCCTTAAATAAAATGAATAATTAACAATCTGGCATTATTAATAACAATTACGTATTAAAGTTATTAATACGGTATTGTTAATTTTATTAATCTAGTACTATTAATAATAATGACAATTATATTATTGATAACAATAACAATTATTAATCTGGTTACACTTTTACACAGTGTGTCATTCATCAACTTCAATTTTATCCGTTAAGAGTTCAGTCCAATAGGGTGGGGCACTATAGTCTCCTTAATTTCCCCCATAGATCCACCTCTGGTTGTATGTACTCGTATATGAGTCACTCTTGTATGGAGATTATAATCATACATAATTAATAATTATAATATTTACTTCCATATCTTAAATTTATGATAATTAAATATATTATTCCATCGAATATTAGGTGGTCTGCACACAATGCTTATTGTAAAAGTTTTACTGAACGCAATATTTCAACCCTGTTCAATTATTAGACATATCAACTTAACAAAAGCATTCGTTAATTATGATTTTGATCTTGACCAATATATATTGTATAACGCGACAGGCATTTTTATTTTTGTTTTTGACCTACACCAGGAAGGTTGTAGAGATGTAGTGGTTTGTATTTAGAAGTAACTGGTGGTAATTGATGATGGCGTGGTTCCATATCATACAAGTATGTTGTTTTGTATTATAATAAGAATTTTTTGGATGTCTTTTTGTAACAGTTATTTCATAGTTAGATAGTGTGTGATGTATTGATTGATATATAGAAACAATTGATATATTGTTTGTGTTAATAAGGCGTTTCAAAGCTGTACTAGAAATAATGAAAAATTGTGTACGTTCTTTGTAGTCCTGATGAAGGCGAAATAAATTGCCGAAACGTTGGCGTCGTAAAAAGAATCTTTTATTGATGACCAATCCTCGAATATATAGTTCCGTTATATAATGCTTATGTTATTATGGTCGCCTTATTTCATATTCTGTTGTCATGTTGTGTTTAATATTTGTTACACGTTACGGAGGTCACAATCAGAATTGAAACTTTGTGTCCATAAAACATTTACAATTATATTGAGTCGAGTCCAACTAAGGTTGTATAATATATTTTATTATTCTTGATAGTGAGATAAGTTCTTTACAGTTTTTCATTATCACAATTTTGTATACTAAGGGACTTTAGAAAATTCAATGTAAACTATTTTTAGTGAGCTCATCAAATATTTGATTCTGTCTAATGAGAGAGACAATTTGTTTAATACTTCTGTACAAATACATAGAATTTCATGGAAACACAAAATATTTTGCTGCGGATTCTGTTATATTTAGTTGTTGTTAATATATTCTTTTACGTATTAGTCACGAAGTTGTTGAATTGATTGGGAATGGATTGGTCTGAGTGATTTCTCAGTTAATAAACATTGGGATGGTTGAGTTTACATGAGCTTAGCAAAAGATTCATGAAGCTTTCATTAATTTTTAATGAGGTAACAGGAATAACAATATAAAAACTTAGTATATATAATACATTCTAATAACATTTTTCTTACGTTTCTTAAAAGTAATTCTACTATTAACGTTCATTATATAATGAAATAAATAATTCAGGACTTACGACCTTTTAAAAACCTTGAATAATATTTACATTTTCTGTGAAGAGCTCACTACGTTTCGGCTTGGATTTAAGTCGTAACGAAAAGAGTTCTTCACAGAGAATATAAATATTTCAGCAGCACCGCCCTCTCACCCTCGTCGGGAATAAATTTTGTTGAAATACATAACTTAGTTTTAACTTAATGTAACACGATATATTTCAAACTTCATCATATTCACAAATGTTTTTACTAAGAACGGCGATTTTTAGCTTTTTACACGGAATGTTTATACATTAAATAACGGGTTCCAAAAATTAATAATTTAATATGGAAGAGAGAATAACTTTATTTGAACTTTATTCAATTTAAATAAACCAATTTTAATGCTATGTTGTATTTCAGAGTGTTCCGCATAAGAATGTCGACATACAAAAAGTTGCAACTTTTTCCGAGGATCGTGTTTGGTTTGTTCAAATCTAATGAAGTCCAAACACTTTAATAATATTTTAATTAGTCGTGATACAGAGCCCCTTGAATCGAACAGACCTGACGACATGTTGAATAGTCTAATGAACATAACACGTTTTGCTTTATAGCTCTTAGATAGTCTCCAGACCTTTTCACTTCAAACCCAATTCTACATATTTTTTCGCCAATACTACCATCTTTTTATCACAGAAACTCTTGGATAACAACTTTCATTTCTGTAGTATACTTCGCAAATTATTAGCAGATTTTTTTAACAGTCACACTAATTCTAACAAAAAATCGGGGTATAAATGTTTGACACCGAAAGTTAGAACCCTTTATGATAAAATAAACCCGGATCAAAAATATTTGACAGAAAATATAAAACTTCGTAAAACGAATAAAGAATATATCTAATTCTATCACAAATATGAAAAAAAAACTATTTTGACCTATTTTGGAGATGTTTCTCTTATCAAAGCAAATAATCATCATTTTGTAAAATTAAGTAAACCTAAAAGTATTTGAAATAGATAAAATAATAATTACCACAATCCACATTAAAGTAAAGTTTAAACTTACCAGGTTTATAAAAGTGAATGAATACAACAAAATTCCCACAACAACGATAAAAATATAGAAAGTAGCATTTAGGGATGAAGTACTAGTAAATTGTATTTCTCCGTTTTTTTTAAGGGATATGAAAGTAAACCTTTTCCACGATAAATTTCACTACCAAACTGAAAACAAAAGTATATTTTCAGAGGTTTTAAAACCGATCAAAAGTTTCAAAGAAAAGTATAGATGGACGTACATTTGTAAAAGAGGTCAAACATTTTTGGCAGGGTTCACGAGGTACAGTTATTTGTTATGTAACGGAATAAATGTCTTAGATTCAGTTTCTTTCTTCGATTCTTAGGCACTACTAATATTACAAGAAAGATGTACTACTAATATTACAGAGAAGAGGACCGTCTCAAAGAGACGTAAATTCAGGACATACTCTATATTTCTTTTCCGGGTCATTTCGTTCACTCATTAGACGGAAGAAGTCTCGCCACAGATTCGAGGACGCCAAATACGCTTTATGTCAGCGACGTACTCTTCCATAGACATTTACTTAAGGACTTTTCGGCTCATTAAAACGCATATCAACGCTAAGAGCTTTTAAAGATCATATCTTATTTATATAAACGAGCCTTGGGTAAGAGATGTTTGTTGTGGTTATAAATGTTCTTCAACATTTTGTGCTCCAGTTTACAAAACTTGGTTAAGTAAGTGTAGCTCCATGGGAGTAATTTATATTCCGATTAGGCATTCAGAGCAAATGTAAAGAGATGCAAGGTTAATACTACTCAAGAAATATCTTTTTTTGTATGTTTTAAATACATTCGCGATTTTCTTTTATAAACCTGTTTTTTTCCTTCCAAAGAACTTGGAGGAATGTAAATCTTCAACGATGGAATATAAATGTATCTTAAAACACCGGTGTATTAAAGGATAGATAGTACAAATGTAATATTATTTAATTATTATGAATCATCGTGTAAATGTATTAGGCATTTTTTTTGCTAACTCACGAGTAGATATAAGAAACGTGTACCTGTGGTTATGTAAGTTTACTAAAACACGTTTTTGATTAAATATCCGACACAGAAAACCTTCCTGCCTGTTTCATCCTAGTCCCATAAATTGTATAGAAATGAAATATTTCCTAACGTTTTGTGGAATTCAGATAATGTCCGGTGAATTTTTCACGCCAAAATCTTAAAGCTTGGTTGCAAACCCTAAAATATATTTCTTAATTTTGAAATTTTAATGGAAGACTATCTAAAGACATAAAACAAAATGGAAAAGTGCTATGTCCAAAATTTGCTTGGTGGCGATCCCTAAAATATATATTTAAAATATGATTTTTTATAGAAGATTTATTTTTAGGCCAAACAAAATAGGAGGTTGCTTCGACAAAACGATATATTTATTTTTTATGGTGATAGCGACTCGATATCGTCTGAAGATGGTGCTCACAGTCTCACAAAAAGCTCAAGAACGCTTGCCTTAAGAGGTATTAACGTATTCTCCAAGGGTTTACTCTCCACTGATGCAAGTTAGAAGGTGGGTGCAGGGTGTAGCTACTTGGACCATGGGAGATTGGAGACAGAGGTGGAACAGAGATCCCTATCGCTGACCGGGTCACCGCGAGACCCGTTCCACTCTACCAAAGAACGAACGAACGACCGACCGACCGACCTTCCGTTGCCCGTACACGCCCGACCTCTGTGTGAGTATTTCGTTGAGTGGTCGGCGAACCCGGACTTGCGAAACGGTTAACACGGTCTTCCACTTTGTCTCCGAGATACCACGCACTAGAACTTTAAATCGACGGATCGATATCCATTCCAGGGGCATAAATTACGATAGTCTTTCATTTCTTTTATTCTGAAGACTTTTTCAGATTATCTGGGTTACATATAAGTTATTATTTCATCAGAACTTCGATAAATCACCTACAAATGATAACGTAATCAAACACATGAATAATATGTCAAAAATAGACAGAGGATGTTCTTGGAAATAGAAACTTTCTTAACAATTTCGAGCGACTAAAGTAATTCAAATAAATAAATAAATTTAATGTCTAAATTTTGTTTGGATGATTCCGAATGTTCCGGGTTTTTCTCCGGTTTTCCATCGGGTAGAGGCGGATTTTTTACACCGACTCGCTAGGTTTTTGCCTAGGGGCGGCATCTATTAAAATAATACATCTCGAATTTAGTTCTTTCAATAGTTATATAAAATACTTTCCGAATAATCTAAAAATTGATAATACGTACTTCTGAAAGAAATTTTTTGTTTTATTAAATACAATATTTGTTGGTATTATGTTAATTTTATAACACGTACCAAACAATTTTTATTGTTACGAGTGTGCTGGAACGTAAAATCCTTCTCTGCCTTATGGCCCTTCATCGGAATTGATGGGATGGTCCCTTGCTTGCTTCCGCAGAGTAAATTAGTTTATTGTTCTCCACGTGTTCCCACGTTATACGCAGTTTGTACGGTTTTTTTGACAATAAATTCATACATGAATCTTTACGTTAATCTTTTTTTCAGAAGACTAGAAGCTTTCCGGACTAGTACAAGACGTAAGTTATTCTTTCATCAGAAATTCGGTGAATTAGGTACTAATGATAATCGTATCAACCAAATGGATGATTCAACACGTGCATAAAAAGCAGAAAATATCTTAAGTCTGGTACAATTTTAAGTGACCATAAATTGCAATATTTGAGTGACTAAAATAATTTTCTTTTTATGTAAAGTACGAAAATTGCTTATGCCAAGATTGGACATGAACACCTTTTTGTTTAAAAGGTGTGAGATGAAGGAGAAACAAGAAACACGCGAAATTTCATAGGTAATGTTCATGGGAAATTGATAATAATAATAAATTTATTGTCAAGAAACAGTACAAACTGCGTATGACCACGTGGAGGACAATAAACTAATTTACTCTGCGGAAGCAAGCAAGGGACCATCCCATCAATTCCGATCAAGGGCCCTAAGAAAGAGGCGGATTAAAAAAAGCAAAAGTTCCTAGATAAGATAAGATAATTTCTATCAATCAATAACTACCACAGTATTTCTGTCATCATTACTCAATAATTATCAGAAGATTACACAAAGAAAACAATTGGTAGTGCAAATTGCAGTCGGCAATTAAAATTTAAGACAATATTGCGATGTGAAAAATAAAAATAAATATTAAGATTAAGAACATTTTTATTTCATAACAATAATTTCTTTTCCAGGTAGTTTTCCCATATGAAAGACTACGGACCACGATTCCAAAGGTTGAGTCGGTTTTTATATCTATATCTGAACAAGTAAAATATATTTAATTTCAATTAGTTTTACAATAAACAAGATCCGTACGATTGATACTATATTCGATATACCAAAAAATGCACATTACAGGAAAGTGTTTCAATCATCGCACAACAATTTGCAAATTGTACCTCCAATTTACTTATAATTACATAATATTCTGAAACAGCACATGTTGCATAATCGTATTTGTATTACTGAATTTTGAGTAATTCCATTTGTGCGTCATGATTACATATTTCGTTGCAATATTCTGAGTCTCACAAAAAACCAAAATCTTACCATACGCGATTCTTATCAAATCAAAAAATTATGTTACTCAATTTTAAAAATAATCAATTATCAGTAATTGGAATAAAATTTAGATAATGTCAATTGTTTCGGATCGACACTACGAAGGAAATTTTCTGTTGCGAAAAATATGCTCCGTATAGTGGGATTCAAGTAGAATTTGTAACATAAATGAGAAAAAGCACCACTTTATATTACTTAAGGTATTTAATAAAAATATTTTTTTTTGTATTGTAATATATTGGGTTTTAATCTAGCGATAAAAGTAACACAATTTTACCCCTAAAGAATACGGAAGTCATTATTTCATCTTTCATCTTCGACATTATTCTCAATTAAGTTGTTTTCTCCACAAACAAATTACTTATTCTCTTAATGGGAAGACGTAGTTTGAGCCGAATTATACAGGTGATGTGGGCAAGTATGAAAGAAAAAAGGCGATCTTTGATAGTAATTATAGATATTATATATTCATAGAATTTCTCTTAAAATGGTAATTTACCACATGCCCAACTGGGGACTCGCATCATAACTTTAATTGCATCGAGTAAAAGACTGAGTACATGAAGGTTCAATATCTCCTAGACGAATAAAGATATCGAAACACGGTTTTCATGAAGTCAGGTCAGAACACGTTACGTACTCGAATACTGAAGGTTTCAGTCTTGTAGGTTTATACTGAATACATATTGACTTTCATAGGTTTTGTAAAAGCTGTTTAAAAGAAAGAAAGAGCTACTTCAAAGCCAAAAAAGGTAAATACGATGATATAACATTTAACCTGTGGACCGAATGTCGAAGCTCTAGACCTATCCGTCTCTGCATTATACGGTGATGTTATCCGATCCTTCTACTTAAAACGCCTTGGAATGTTCATGAGTAAATGGATGAAAGTGCTTGAAATAATAATGAAGTCTAGATTCTTAAGAAAAATTTCACCCCGTTAGGGGTGTATTTTCGTAAAATGCTTTCTTAGCAGATGTCTATAGCCTAAAAGGAGCCTATTTGCCAAATTTCACGTTTGTAGGATTTTTAGTTTCGTGATTAGTCCGTGAGTGGTATTTCGCTTATATATATTTTCAAAATTAGCAAGCTTTTACCTGTCACAGGTGTGACACGTCTATAATAGTTCTATAAAAACACGCGCGTATTTGAATGCAATATTGTGTCAAAATTTCAAGTCCATGGACCGACTACTTTTCACGTTTTGCGAATACAAACATACGCAGGCTGGAATTAAAAAGGGTGCGTAACAGCTCTTCCATAGGGGTGGCGGTCTATTTTAATAATTAATCTTGAATTCAAACTCATTTTAATTGTACAGATTTATAAACAATATATTCCGAATAATCTATAGTTCTATAATGATACGTACTGATGAATTTTCTTTGTGTTACATTTAATATAAATTTGTTGTTTTGTTGATAAGTAATTCTTTGTTGTTATCTTAAGAGAAATTACCCGGAGGAAAATTAGTTTATTGTACACCACGTGATCGTACATTTGTAATTTGTAACTGCTTATTTGGCAATAAATTTATTTTTCTATATATTTCATATGTAAATACTTGATGAATAAAAATTCAGAAAGATATAAAAAGATAATTTTCTTAATATACGCAAGAGAACACAATTAAGTAATAATACTCCATAATTTTCTTTTGTTAAAGACAGAAAACGGTGTTTTGATGATTCAGTTGTTCGGAATTGAAACTAACAGAAGCAACTCGAAGCCTCCGTGTTTCTCAAAGCAATAATCACTCGAGAAATCTGAAGAGCCGTTTTCTACCGATACTCCACCCATAATACGCGCCCCATCACTCAGAATCCAAACAGCTTACACTCTACTTAAAGTGTATTTAACTTGATCGAAGACGTGTTGTGTGGAAGAGGTCTATTGTCTTCAGATAATTTATGATTCAGAATCGAATCACACTCGTGCTGATTGATCACGCTGGCGAGTGGCCTGAACAGAAAAATGAAATTGGCTCGTAGCCGAACGAGGAATATTGTACATTAAGTATGTTGCCATGAAAAACTCATTCAATTGTGTAAGTTGGGTGGAGTTGGCGTCTGTCCCTGCGTCAAGAAACGAGTACGTTATAAAAATGCCGACCTCTTTCTCGGAGCATTAGTTCTGAAATTGTTTTGTTTTGAACATTTGGCATGCGAGCAAAGAAACAATGAAACAAGTGTGCATACGTTTCCATATATTTAGTTCACACTCACTTTTAAGTGTGCATCTTTCCTCTTGAATGGTAAAATTATGCCACATTCACTACGAAATAGAGGTTCGCAGAGAAATATAAAATATTTTTTGAATTGTTCACATTTCCATTTAAACAATCTTTAACTACATTTACATACACTCATTCTCAAGAAATGTGTTGTACAAAAATATTTGCATGAGAAAGTGATACTACAATAATACAACACATTCGTTTTTGAAGTATCTTTGGTAAATAAAGATGCATGTAAAATATAAAATTAAACATATAAACTATAATATTACATGATTTTCAATTTGTGGTTAAATAATGTACAGAAATAATGGAAAAGAATTTTTAAAAATGTTTGGCAGCTTATATTGTTGATCAAAAGGTGACCATGAACAAATTTCTCAAATTTCTTGGCTCTTCTACTCTTCTGCGCAGAGAGTTAAAGTTCACGAAGGGAACCGATCCCTGAAATTTGGGATAATTTATTCTCTGATGCGGCGAGGTCATCTTTGAAGTCTCACAATCCCAAAGATCCTTAATATTAAGGACATTTCCGGAGGAGCCCCTAATATTCACCATTAATTATTCCCAACAGCAAAATTTTAATTACATTTCTAACAAAATTACTTTCCATATAATAGTGTGACTGTTCATAAGAAGTGGAAGAATTAAAATATAAAAAGGTATAACATTGCAGATAAGAGTATTGTTTGAGAGCAGCATATGGTGTATGTAATAGTTATCCGGAATTTCGTTTTGAAGGTAAACAAACGAAGAAAAATTATAAACAACGATTGGATCAAAGTTCATCGAACCTTTAGTAGCGTCACACTGAAGTGGTTTGATTAACCTACGACAATTCCAAATCAACTTATATTTCAAAACAAACAAACGGGATATTTTATATTAAAATACACAATTACGATCTGTTCCTCTTCAGAAAGTAATATTTTTAATGATATATCATGAGTGGGAATTAGTTAAGTATGATACGGGAAAAAGTGATATTATTTCAAAATGTTATATTTACTTTTCCATTGGGTTCTTTGATTGGAATAGATGATGATGCCCCTTGCATGGTTCCGGGGAGTAAATTAGTTTATTGTCCTGCACTGGGTCATACGCAGTTTATAAAGAATTTTTTACTGTAAATTATTTGATTTGATGTTTGGAAAAAGATGTTGAGTTACATAGCGCCGAGTGCACAATACACAATAAAAATAATTCGAACTTTTGTTATTTAGAATTGTTCTGGTCGAAATGTTGTGACTGAAACTAAAATTTGATGTCTATTTAAAAGATCAAATATAAAATTATTGTATTACAGTAATAGTGGACGAAAATGTTGACCAACTGAAACAACGTTCCTGTAAATAATTTTATATATTTGTATAATCTAACCATTTAATTGAGCAAATCTTCAATAAAAACCGGTATACGGAGCAATAATAATACTTTTTGCCTTGGGTCCCTTCCCCCTTCCCCATAAATTTTCGATTCTACGCACCCGCTCTAACCAGAAGTGAGTCGTCTGGAAAAACGGAAAATCAATTTAATTTCCCGTTGTATTTTTATATGACTTGAAACAAACCTGACTGGAAAAATATTGTGAGTTAGAGAATTTTAGCTTGTGTTTTTAATACTTACATACTATAGTGAGCTGCTGTAAATTGAGCTACTGCTGAGACAAATAACTTACGAATTTTTGGGGATAATGAAGATATACAATTACAGTTTGCTATCACCTGACGATGATTCAAAACATGAGTCAAATGTTGAGAATTTTAAAAAGCGCATTATATATGTTAATCATTCGTAAAAAGGTCTCATAGTAAATTTCATGATAAGACAAAATTTTTACTTAACCAACCACGCTACTGGAAAGGTTAGTTTTTATTTCTAGAAATTTCATCTTTACCTTGAACTTAAAAAAAGAATTGGAATAAGGTTCATTATTTCATTAAGTTATTGATCATATATTAATTTTATATACAATGGACGATAATAGTTTCAATAGAATAAAAAATTTCCGGAAGAGGGGGAAAGGGGTAGCTATGTGCCGAGGAAAAAATTATTCTTCTCGCTCTGTCTACCGTTTTCTTAATTGGAGATTTGCTCAATTAAATTATTAAATAATACAAATATATAAAATTATTTACAGGAAAGTAGGTTTCATTTGGTCAATATTTTCGTCCAGTATCTTCTTCTTCTTATCTGGCACTACAGCCCTTTGAGGGCTTTGGCCTTCGCGGAGGGTAGAGCTCGCGCGATTTCTTGACCCCGGCCCTCGCTCCGACCGGTTCGATCCCAGGACAGATCCTGGTACTCATTTTATAGCAGACTGAGTAGGCCTGGGAGCCAGTCTGGATGTTGAGGCGCGATGAAAATCCCCACCTCACCGGGGATCGATCCCCGGCCATCCAGCCAGCAACTCAGTGCTCTATCCGCTGAGCCACGCTGACTCATTCGTCCAGCATCACTGTAATATAATAATTTTATATTGTATCTTTTAAATATACATCAAATTTTAATTTCAGCTACATCGATTCGACCAAAACAATTCTAAATAACAATAGTTCTAATTATTTTTATTGTGTATATGTGGATAGTTTATTTATACATAGTTCATTTGTCAAGATAATTCATTTATTTACTCTATCTACATTCACCTGATGTCCAACATAGTGGTCAAGACGTTGTAAGAGAAAATTAAATTTTACGTCTCCTTAAAAGGTTCAATAAAAATTATTATATAGTTTCATTTTGTAATAAAGTTTTATACTACAACTACTACTGACATATTGAATAACGCAACAGATCACTTTTTTGCAACATGATAGCGTGTCGACGTTTGTATTCTATCGTTATGGAATGTCTGATGATCGGAGCTGATGAAATGAGTTCGGATACCAGCTGCCACTAGGCGACTCACTAATTGAACACAATACATCTCCTATTTATCCATTAGGCCAAGGGTGTCAGACCACGGAGTGTGTTAACGTCTGATGCTTAACTATCACTTCCACATAGACACTCCCTGTCCAGTGTCAATACGTATCAGAATAAAGTCACGACAGTTGGCCAATCGTTGCTCAACAGTTGATTACCACGTACGAGGGCGTGTTCGCAAATAAACCACACAAATACTTCGAGGTGTTAAAATCCAGATTAGGGAGTTGGGTTTTAATCTCAAAATTAACGAGTGAACTTTCGCCTCGAGATAACCTAGCGTGATAAGAAACTTACAAAAGAAATTTCCATTCCAAATTATATGCGAGTGTAATCGAACGATCGCATCGTACAGAGTGTGAAGTAGTGGGAGGGTTTCGCGCTAGAGGTCTCTGCCGTACTCTCTCTGGGGAATCCCCTCCGATTGGGAAATGAATAATAGTGAGCAATTATGAGATAAAGACTTTTCGTAAATTGGAATAGCTATCATTGTAAATACAAAGGAAATTATTATAAAGTGAAAAAAATTAGTATATTAATACAAACTCAATTAAATGTATTAAAATGAAACATTTATCCGGTTTTCTTTCGGGTAGAGGCGGATTTTGCACACAGGTTCTGTTGGCTCCTGTCTAGCGGTGACGTCTATTGAAATTATATATTTTTTAATACTTAAGGTTAATAAACACTATTTTCCAAATAAATCTACAGTCCGTAAATAATGCGAACTTGTGAAATAAAGTTTGGTATTCCATACAATTTTGTCGATATTCTGTTGAAATTATAACTCGTAGCTAACTTTTCATCTTATCTACAAATTTTGGCTGAAATTTTTGAATCCGCCTCTTGACTTAGAGTCCTCGATCGGAATTGACGGGACGGTCCCTTGTGTGGTCCCTTGTATGGTCCCTTGTATTAGTTTATTGTTATCCACGTGCTCGTGCGCAGTTTGCTCTCCATTTTTGACAATGAATTAATTTTTTTATTTATTTATCAGGCATAATTTTTCTAAAAGAAGAAAAAATATTGAAAATTACTTGCTGTACTTGGTATTTGATATGAATAATTACTTTCTCTGCTGCTTAAAATTATTCATAAACTATGCGACTAAGAAATATTTCTCTTATGAGACGGATTTGTCCTTGTTTTTGTTATAATATCATCTGAGATTTGTTTAAATAAATAAACCCTCACCAATATCTAGAGATACCGCTTTCTTTGGTTTGTGGTTAGATGTAGCCTCTGAGTACAACATTTAAATAAATTTAATCATATCTATAAATTTCAATAAATATAAAGGAAAATGTTAGTTCCCACTAAATCAATAATAATGTCAATCGACATCGCGGGTTATGATACTTATTATCAATAAATTTATTGTCAAAAAATCAGTAAAAACTGTTTATGGCCAAGTGGAGGACAATAAACTAATTTACTCTTCGCGGAAGCAAGCAAAGGACCATCCCATCAATTCCCTAAGAGCAGAGGTGGATTGAGCATTTCAGCACACTCTTAAGAATAAAAATTGTTCACTACGTGTTATAATATTAATAAAACACCAACAAATTTGTTTGTAATAAATCACAAAGACTTTTTTTTCGGAAGTGCGTATTATTACCATACTTTAGATTATTCGGAAAATATTGTTTATAAATCGTAACTATTAAAATAACACTGAATTCAAAATTTATTATTTCAATAGAAGACGTTCCTAGGTAGGAGCCTAGAATGTCTGTATAAAAAACCCGTCTCTACCCGAAGGAAAACTGGAGAAAAGCCCGAGTCAGAATGGGGCTAAATAATTAATGTACACAACCGTATGTAAAATAAATATGTTTATCGAAGCAATAAGGGAAATGCACTATTACTGAGCTCACTATTACATCTCTTGCGAGCGGAAAATCCGAACGATTTTTGTTTGTGTGAAAGCTTGTTGCTATTACGAGCACTTTGCCAAAGGTAGCGGTTAAGAGAGGTAGGTTGCTGGAAAGATATATACATATAATTTTATTTCATCTACTCATATTCAATTCAGAAAAAATTAAGGAAAAGTTTGTGAAACGGTCGGAAAGAGAGAAATTCGAACTTCCTGGCGGCGCTGGTTTAGCTCGGCTAGTACATATGTGAAACAACGTTTGCAGTCTACCCATCCTGGCCCTGGTTTTTCTCCAGTTCTCCTTCGGATGGAGGCGGATTTTTTTATACAGGCTTTGTAGACTCTTTTCTAGAGGTGGCATCTATTGAAATAATAAATATCGAATTTAGAGTTAATAGTACGATTTATTAACAATATTTTCCTAATAATGTATAGTTTGGTAATAAAGCGTACTTATGAAATAACATTTTTGTTTCATAAAATACAAAATTTGTTGGTCTTCTGTTAATATTATAACACGTGCCGAACTACTTTTATTCCTATCTTAGGAGTGTGCTGAAATTTTCAATCCGCCTCTGCATTAGGGTTCGGAATTGATGCGATAGTCCCTTGTTTGCTTACGGAGAGTAAATTTTTTTATTGTTCTCCACGTAGTCGTATGCTATTTTGGCAATAAATTTATTTATTACATCACCTATACTTTTTTGAACACTATTTACAGGCGTAGTTTCATGTTTTGGACAAAGGACTATTCCCCATGGTTTAAAATTGAACAATTGTGAGTGCAGGGGGACGGAAATTAAAGAACAATAAAATATAGAGGTGGGGGGGGGGTGAAATTATTTGGAGCGTTGTCTTCACCAAATATCCCGTCTCATTATGTCTCGTTTGAAATCGCGGAGACCTACTCCCCGTGAACCCTGTAGAACGTTCGTCAGAGATATTACTTTATTTGGAGGGTGAAGGGGGCTTCTTGTCCAGTGAATTTACAACATTTTTCGGAGTACCAAAACTTAAATTAAATAAGAAAATAACCTAAAAATTGGAAGAAGTGTGATGTTACGTAATGAAATATTTTATAGATTTTGTTTATATTATGTACATCACAACTCATTGGTTGTACAAAATTTTAAGCAATATCGTTTACAAATTTAGAGTTTATTTCATATTTATAATTTTTTTGTGACTCCTTTAAGTTATGTCGTTTCAGATTGTGTAAGCATCACGAAGAAATGGGACGATATACGTGAGGTATTTTAAAGTTCGGGAAAACAATGATTTTGTGTCTCTTGGGAAACTATCGTAAGAAAGTTAAAAAAATATATAAATTCGTGTATTTTGTTTGAGGGGAGGGTGACATTTTTACAGATCAACTCACTAAATGTAAACAAAATTCTATACCACTAGTTTCTCTTCTCCTTTTGATGTAAAAAGAAAACGAAATTGACCGTAACCTGCCATTTCGACAAGGCCATTGGTAGCACACCTGTGGTTCACTCAGATGTCAGATTCAAAGCACGACTCACGTTCGTAAATTGGCACATGTAGACTTTCTGCCAAGAACGGTAACACGAAAAGAATAGTTCTATTGCATTCTCTTTTGAATCTCGTCATAGTTCGAATACTATGTTGATTACGGAATATCTGTACGAATGGATGGTCGATAGATATATCCGCAGTATGGTAGAGAGGGACGCTAACCAACATTACGACTTTTTTTATCGAATCAGAAGAATCCCGTAAAACTACTGATTCTGATACGTTTAGGTGAGACGTGATTCAATTCTTTTTATAATATTCAAAGTCCATTCTTTCCATTTTAAATGGGAAATATAGCGAGTTATACAAGCTTGTCAACAAGAGGTGAAAGGAGGTTAGTAGAAGTGGTTAGTAAGAGTTAGAGTTATTGATACTAAGAGGAGTTGGATAGAGGAAGGGAGGTTTTCTTTTCAGTAGTTACAGCAATATGAACTGAGACATTAATGTGAAGAGCTACAACTTTTCTGGCCCCATCGGGAATCGAACCCGGGATGGCTTGGTGAGAAGCGACAACACTACCACCAGAGCCGTGGGTGGGGCTACCAGGAATTGAACTCGGAGTGACTCAGTGGGGAACAAGCATGGAAGCTGAGCCACCAGGAAGAGTCGAGGTGCATTGAACTAACGATAACTACTCTTCACTTTAATAAATAAAGGTCCCATAGTGACGTTGACATTTTCAGATCCGCTCATCCGAGAGATTACGTTTGTTTTCAAGATGACAATACAAAGAATCATTAAAAAATCTGGGCACAATCCAAAATCATCCGATAAAAAGAGAAAATGAACCTTTAGGATAATTCAATTCTAGACGCGAATAAACTTGTAAATTAATTTGTATACTTATTTACCACAAACCTATAAACTGTTTCATCCTTCTTAATATGTTATACAATAAACAAAATTTACAAGGTTCTGCCACCTCGAAATGTTTTTCGTAGTTACATAATAACTGATACCAACTAAAATACGTGCATTTAAAAATATTGGTTATTATGCTACTTAGTATACAATATAAGATTATACATAATACGATCAATGCATTCAAAAATCTGTATTTTTGCATTTATTGTCACAGATCGTAGATAGCGTGGCTGGATGGTCGGGGATTTTTAATCAGACTTGACAATCCAGACTGACTCCCAGGCCTACTCAGCCTGCTGTAAAATGGGGAACGGGATATATCCTGGGATCTAATTGACTGGAGCGAGATGCTGACCACATCTCCTCCTCCTTGAGCCGAGGTCTAATTATTGCGAAGCTCTACCCACCTTAAACCCAATGGCCACCTTCGGGGACAGTTTGACATTGACAGTGACAGATGAAAACACTTCTGCAAGAAATGTAGAAAGCGTGTTTTAAGTACAGACATTACAGTTACACGTTTTTAAAAGCACGAGAAAATGTATTTCAGAATAAATACATGAGTAAATACAAAGAATAAGCACCTGTTTCGGTACTTCATCCGTCAAAACGTCGGTGTTGTAAAACGTGNTTACACGTTTTTAAAAGCACGAGAAAATGTATTTCAGAATAAATACATGAGTAAATACAAAGAATAAGCACCTGTTTCGGTACTTCATCCGTCAAAACGTCGGTACTGTAAAACGTGCCTTTCACGAAAGGAACCTCGCCTTGAAATTCTTTTACAGGTGTACATTTTCTGTTAAGAATGAGATAGCTTTGTTTTCATTTAAGAAAACTGGAATCAGACTCTATGAATATTTAAATGCTTTCTTATTGATCTTCCAGTACCGCACAATGAATATTCATTTAGTAAACAACTACGGCAAAAAGGGGGAAACAAT
>NNCF01131355.1:164483-175686 GCA_002313205.1 Laupala kohalensis | reverse complement strand
GGAAAGAGGAAAATGAAAGATACCCTAGCCCTAATAGCGTCGGGATCGAAAAGAACAAGAGGTGACCAAGGGAGGTCAGAAAAGAGAAAGGAAGGAGCATGGCACAAGTAAGTGGGAGCAATGCCAGACTCAGCTCGGGGCCCCGTGTTCGCCAAACACGTACTTACTAGATGTAAGTCCCCTGGGGGGTTCAGTGAAGAGAAATTCCTCTAAATCGAAGTTACTATGGTCGAAGTTACGAACGAAGATCGGTCAAAGTTATACTACAGAATGATCCCGAATTCATGAAACAAATTTTAAGGGTTGGTACAGGACACAGTAACAATGATTTATTGTATAGGACTGTGTACCGCAATAGACACAGGAAATATATGAAAGGAAAGAGAAATCGAGTTAGCTGCTGCACGTGTGCGTGAAATACCTGCCATCTTTGAATGTGTACCCCAATCGCTCCACCGACGCTGTCAAGTATTTATTAGTGTTGGTGGACGCAATTTCGAACAGTTATTGTTAAACATTGCTCTTAACGTTACTGTCAATATACACTCTATTTTTCCTTTCATCTCCTATGTATTGTGTTTGCGCCTCAATACCTCACTTGGGACCATGCATTCATATACAATAAATGATTGTTACAGTGTCTTGTACCCAACCCTTGAAGTTTGTGCCATGAATTCCGGATCACTCTGTATACAAAATCTGAGACCCCAAGTCCCTCCATTAAATAAAATAAGAAAATGTTTTCCACGTAATTGTAAGTTCGTTTGTCAATTATTATCGGCATTCGTTTATTATTCTAGCGAATAATGTTTTCGAAATTAATAAANATTCGTTTATTATTCTAGCGAATAATGTTTTCGAAATTAATAAAGCAAAGTACAAAGTAAAACTTATTCATGAAGAGTGGGGAAAAACCCAACTTGTATTAGCTTTTCATGGTATTACACATTTCATTTTATTGTTCATTCGTTTTCACTTTTCTTTTTTCAGGTATACTACTTTCATCAGACGTGAGACAAGTGTTCATGTATTTATCATTTTTATGAAATATTAATGAAAATTCTAAAATAAATTACATTAAATTAAAAAAAAATTATTTACTGTAGCAAGTAGTTTCCTATTACTTGAATATGAAAAGGAATTTATAACGACTTTTTCAACAAAGTTTGTAATATAATAATATTATTAAAGGTATTATTGTGTTATACATCTGAAAAATTGTGATTTCAAAACCTTGAATCAAGTGCTACACGACAAGACAATTTTTTTGGAGTTTGTTAATACTACACGTCTTAACAAGTTCTTCAATATGAGGTGCTTGTAGTATTCTACGTTGATTGAAATATTTAAATCAATGACTAAAACACCATCAACTAACCAGCACGGAAATAACATTTTATTTAAACATGATTCCATCGATTCTACATTTGAAGAGTGGTATTGTAGCACTCAAAATTTTTATTTTTATATTGAATTTTGTAGTACTTAAATTGGAATAGTCTCATCCATTACCGTTATAACCCTACATCACTCCTCGCAATCATCCTGTTACAACCGAGAACGAGATGCTTTTCGTAAAAAAAAAATGCAAGTGACATCACTGTGATATAGAACCCAAAATATGTAAGTTAGTATTTACCTCTGACCTCCATTTATCAGAAAAGGACACCATTATATCTTCCTGCTCGTCCCTTCCGTATAAACATTCGCTGAAAGCCTGGTATTTTCGTGACCCCTACCGCAGTCTCTATTCGTGAAATAAAATATTCCAGTTCATTTTCTTCTGTGTAATAAATTTTCAAAACGACGTCATCTATTTTGTGTCTGAACATAATCGTCGTCTAATTTTCCTTTGGAATACTTTTTCTTTCTGACAAGCGAACCACTTTCAGCGAGACTTTTCGGAGGTCACGGAACAGCAAAATGCATACGATAACTTTCTTTTAAGATGACCACTAAGATACTAATGTGATGTATGCAATGCTCAGTTAAATGTGGTGGTGTTTTATCCATTGTTTATTCTGTTATTGCTAAGAGTGGAAAAATGTACCTAGAAGTGAATATAAAACTCTGAAAAATTTCAACCTATTTCAAGTCATGCGTTTTACTAATTAATCAACTAAATGTGAATTAAATTAGTTAAGAAAAATAAATACAAATTTTTATTTTCGCATCAAACGTTTTTTGTTGTCGTAAATAAGAAACAGAAAAAGTGAAACAGAATATCTACAATATTGTCACGGTTACAATTCATATTTTTAAATTAGTCTTGTTTAAAATGTGAACGAAAATTACAGCGTACGACGTATTTATATCAATGAAAATTTATTAATTAAATACCTGTGTAGATACACGTATATTGTTTCAGATTGTTGTTCCACAGAACAAATGATACAGATAATTTTGTTTCCAGTGACACAAACGACATCTGAGATCACTTCCCGCCATTTACACAACGGACGTTTAGATATGTTTCTCTCAAAGTAAAAAGAAATTTTTTTTAACACGAATCGGGGTTGAAATACATAATTTCAAAGTTTCACAGAGAGTTTTTGTAGATAATGCCTTCCCCATTCATCCCTTCAAGAGCTATTCGGTCGAAACAACAGCTTATACTCAAACGCAATAAAATACATATTTATTGTTAAATTCTACAAATATGCCATTAACGTTAATTAAGTATGTTGGAAACTTCATGGAACTCTAGTGATTGTATCGTTCTGGATGACAAAGTAATCTTTCCATCAATAGCTACCAATGTTGTTCATATGGGCGTGTTTCATCCTACTCCTAGAAGTCGTTTAATTAACTTTGAGAGTCTCCGTACCTGGCAAATCATTTCCGTGATCTTTTAGTAATAAGATTTAACACCTACACTAACACGCCATTGGTGCTGTATTTTACCCGGGAGAAATATATTTTTGGGAAATGAAATTCCCTTTCTGCTCATAAAAAAAACAATTATAGCTAATTAAAATTATCAATCTGGTAACACTTTTAAAGGTATGTCATTTATCAACTTCAATTTAAGAGTTCTTCAATCTGATAAAGAGTTCAGGTCCAATGGGCTATGACCCTTCTTTCTTTCGAATCTTGTAACTTGTGTGCGTTGCGTTGGTTGCCGTGTGCGTTGAGAATGGTGGCAGCGCCTCTTTAAGGGCAGCGACCCTTCGCGGGGGAAGCCCCGTGGCAATCATTGAAGAAGTGAAAACGAACGTGAATAATGTGTTAAGGGCTCTAATGACGAGCCCTAAAGCCCCACACGCATTTTAAAAAAAAAGGTGTTGTTTGTCTAATTTGTGCAGGTGGGACCATCTTATTAATAGCTACCGTTAGATGAAAGACTAGACCACAAGTTTCTTGAGACGTTCATGCTCAAGACTGGTTTCACCCAAAGATTTATTTATCCTCGCTTCCCGGAAGCGAACCTGAAAATGTTGTGTACAATCAACTTTTGAATTACTTACGTATTTTTATGCCTTTGTTAAACTAGGATGCTGTATGTAACAAGAAAAGTAAAATTATTTTCATTTTATAATATAGATAAATTTTATTTTTTCCTTAATAAAAGAAAAATCCCGGACTCACTGGGAATGTAAAAAGGAATAAACTTGAAGACATATTAGAAAATTCACGTGTGTACTCAGCTAGTCTTTAATATATAATGTATCTATTTATGAGTCTTATTCCATCAGGAAGTAATATAATAGTACAATGATGTGGTATAATTCACGCGTGAAAAATATATTATGGACGTATTTTGTTGCACAGCACGGATTCATTAAATTTGTCATGCGATATTTGGGATACTAGAATTGATCACTCGTAAATCAACATTATCACTAATCTATAGAAGAGGTTGCTTGCTACAGAAGTTGGAGTACACCAAACGTGTTTCAGAATCCGGAAAGCTGATCACCTAGTGTTTTCACACCGCATATCTCGATGTCACGCGAACGAAAGGAAGAGGTGAGTTGCCAAGTCATGATTTAGTGGCGTTCGCCTCTGAGGACGGTTTCCATGTTCTGCAGTTGCGGCAGTCGGGTTGTTCGACCGAGCAACTTTCTCGCTGACCTCATCGTCTCACGGCGATGTCTCTACATCACAAGTCACCGCCTTTACTGTCACCAGCGGAGCCACCGAACCACCCATCACGACCACCCAAAACCACCTCTACACGGCACGCGAAGTTTTTACTCCCAGGAAGCGAGCAAGGGATCATCCTATCAATTCTGATCAGAGACCCAAGGCACAGGCGGATTTCACATTTCAACACACCCCGTAGATAAGAATAAATATAGTTCGCTACGTGTTATGGCATCAACAGGGTACCAACAAATTATTATCAATAAAACAAAGTTATTTCACAAGTACGTATTATTAACAAACTATAGGTTATTGAGAAAATCTTGTTTATACATCGTAACTATTAGAATAACTCTGAATCGATTGCTGCCTCTATGCAATATCATGGAGCGACAAGGCACTTTGTGGTACCATCGTAGAGACTGTAATTCACTCAAACTTTAACATATATTGATTCAATATGGCGCAAATATACGCACAATCATAATTTTATTTAGACCCTCCATATTATACCACATAAAAAGGAGGAACTAATTCCGAGATTTCCGAAATGAAAGCATTAGATTACGAATGACAAGGACTCATTGAAGTCAATACCTAGGAGATACTCATGCTTCTACTCTGTTGGGGTGAAGACCAAAGGAGTATCTGAGAAAGGAAAACATAATCACGCCTGCTAGGGCAAAGCCCCACAAAATATCCATCGAGCTAGTAAAAGTTCGATTTTTTGCAAATTGTTTTTTTTTCTAGTCATAATAGCGTTTTTTCTTTCTTTAATATTCGAATAAATATGGTGACTGAAGAAGATTTCTACGTTAAAAAAATAACAACTAATAATAAAATAATTATATTTTTTATTGAATAATTTAAAAAAAACATTTATAGTGCATTGCTGTTCCAAAATTAAATTGTAAAAAGTAAAAGAAATAAATTCTTGCGTAGAAGCGATCTAAAACTATTATTTGAAATAACGTTTGCGTATAAATGAAGAAATTGTCATTTCTAAGTCGTTTACATAATGCCGTGAAGTGGTACCAAATCAATGACTGACATTCCTTGTGGTAATAAGAAGTTTTCACTTCTTTTCTCTTCAACTACAGAAAAGAATGGGGGAAGCGGAGAAGAATTGGAGTTTCCTTGGCACTACACGAAGAAGCCAAAATTTTAGCAATTTAGCAACAAGACAACTTTTGAGATATTTGAAGGAGAAAGGAAAAATAAATTTGGACGCGACGGGGAAATTTTTTAGAGAACGAAGAGAGGAAGAGAAGTAACATTAATACATGATTGGGATGATTCGGTATGCGCAGAAAAAAGAAAACTAGGACAGGAGAACATTCTAGACAGAACATAGGAGAGATTTCGAGCTGATTGTGGAATGTGTTTTCATTTTTTTCTCACAGATCAGCCCGAAGGCTTTACACGTGTGGTTGATAATATAAACACAGTATGATACAATAATTGCAGGCTGAGACTATGAGGCTCCAAAGTAATCTTAATATAAGATTAAATAAACAATTACAAACTTACGACCTTTTATGGACAAATAATATTTTTATTTTTTGTTAAGAGTGGATTTACACAGTCGTCAGGTGATCAAGTAATAAAAAATTATAACAATAAACTTAATAAAAGGTTAATGGTATTCACATGAAAGTTAACTTAATACGAGGTTTATGGTGATTACATGTAGTTGAGGATATGAGGAGTGGAAGAATTGCAAACACGTTATTTTATATGGTATTTTGGGTAGGTTTTCTTAATCCAGGGTGAAGAAGATGAGGTGCGTCCTTGGGGAATATTGGAAATAAGGGATGAAGGTGGAGAATGATTGAAATAGTATGTGTTTGCGAAACGTAAAGGAACTTTAACGGTAATATGACGAGTGAACGAAAAAAGGATATTGGTAAAACATAAAGTGCCTTTTTCTAACTCACAACTTCCGAGTACCTACTCGTGGAGGAGTGTTTGCGTCGTCAACAGCCTTTAGGTGAAAATTGCGACGGACCGGGATTCCAACCCGGGACTCCCTGCTCTGGCCGCAGGTGTGCTGCCCATTGCACACCTGCAGCTTAGGCGTGCAGTGGATAGCACACCTGCGGTTAGAGCACGAGGTCCCGGGTTCGAGTCGGACACGAACTTTTTTTGTAAAATAACTTTTTTACTGAGTTTGTGTTTTAAAGAATTGCAATGTTAAATTCTTTTAATTATGTTAATTAATAGATATTGAAAACTTCATAAGTTTGATATTACAATAAGCTAAATGAATAATTGTTCCTGCAAGATAACTTCGTAACCTGTCACCTCTCTCCACCTCGCCTTCCCACTTCGCTTTCGATTCGAATTATTGTTAATCGCTCTCTCATGACGCACACGCAAGACAAGTCACGCTCGCAGTGCACCTTGCGGAAGTGACATTGCAAGGGATGGATGGGTGTGCCTGTCGAGTGAGTAGGTGTGCCTCTCTTGCCCCGCCTAACACCCCACCCACCCAACTCACTCACCGAAATACGTACTTCGACTCCCAAGCGATCAAGAAGGACGTGGGTGGAAGGTTCACAGACATTCAGATCGAAACACAAACACAAGAATCTGTATTCACTTCGTCGTCTGTGAGGGAAGAATTTGCTTTTGCTGAGATGTTACGTAATATTTTAAAATGTTCTTAGTGCTAAATTACAAGTTTTCGATTAATAGCTTCGTACAATTTTTTTATGATCATTTGTATAAGAAATAATTGGAGAAAAAATGTACCGTATTGCACACGCATTAAACCAAATAGTGTAAGTGAATTGCTCAAGAAATAAAGAAAATTAAAAATATTAATTAAAAAAAAATTTTCTTTCCAAATTGCTAGTTTCATTTTGACCAAACTTTTTGATTTGTTTATGGACTATTGTGTCCGAACAAAGATACCACAGTCTCCACTGTTCTGGAGGAAAGGAGGGGTCTAACAGCAAAATGAAAGAAAATAGGGTCATAATTAGTAGTGAACATGGAGAATTTTATTTATTTTTCAAATTAAAAAGAACGAAACAAAAAGCTCAGATAAAATGTACATTTGACAGTGTGTTACATACAATGTCACTGTTTGACGCTGTACATATGTGTTTAAAAAAATTTTAAACGAACATTTTGAACACAACGATGGACGTACATTGAATTACCGGATAAATGAACCAATTTTTCAATAATTATTGGCTTCAGTATTCTGAAGAAGCGTTAATCAGAGGTGAGTGTTCTTTTATTTTCAATTTTTGCACTCCCTTAAAGTATACAATAATCTAAAGGAGGTACCTAATTACTTTAAAATTGATGGAAAACATCAATATTTCATTTTGTTTTATTTGTACTTTTCTTTAAATTTTTGTCTTTATTTATGGAGTATCGGTCAAGTTGTGAAGAAGATAAAATTTTAAACTTTCGAAATATTTTGAATTTTGAACAATACTCGTGGACTGATAAAGAACAATTAGTGGTTTATTACCATATAATATAATTGGAAACCTAACCACACAAACGTGACACACATGATGTGTGAACACATCGATGTACGTACGTAGTGTTATCGGTTTCCAAACAAATTACATTTAGTAATGAGACATGCAAGTGGTAAGCGAAAACACCGCGAGGAAACATTTTATGTTAAGTAATTAGAAAACTTAATTATCATATGTAATTAGTAATTATAAAATAAAATATGTAAATAAATTTTCTAAATTATATATTCTGAGAAAACAATTTTATCGTCTTAAACTCACGAACGGAAACGAAAGGATTTGGATGAAATATTTTTTGGTTGGAAACGAACAAATTTGGGTTAACTTCGAGAACGAAGCCCTTTCCAAATAACAAAACTGAAACACTCACGAAGATTTAAAAATTTCCAGAAAAAGTAAGGGTAAATTTAACTGATAACACAGTCACTCATTGTATTACTTATAGCTTGTTTTGGTTCCCAGTAAAACATTTCGTAACTTTGGTTGATTGTTGAATAATGTTCTAGGGATGAAACGCGGACATAAAATTTTGGTTTCTTGAAAGTTTACCCACTGAATTCCAAATAAAGTTCGACATAAGCCACAAAGCAAAATAGCTATTTTCAAAGAACTTACACCTTTTCATATACGATTATTTTCAAATTATTTTGCAATAATTTAGTCGAATAATAACATCATAGAGTACAAAAGCAAAATTTGTCACAATAGTCATTGATGTTAATAAGCGAAAAATGCTATTTTACAATTACCACATAATATCTATTCCTCCCGTGGTCATGCGCAATTTGCAACTGCTTTTTTTTTGACAATAAAGTTTATTTTCATTAAATTAATTGAGTTTCCTTCACAAAATATGACAATCGAAGAAATTGTTACACAAAAATGATCGGAAGCGAACTCAAAAAGAGGGATCTAATATATTACTTCGTGCACCTAGACATTGATATCAGTTCCATCAGTAATTTATATTTGTCTCGAAGGCGTTATTAATATTTCTCCAATAGTTCTCAGCTCATTATGCGAGATAGAGAACAAGTTAGCGATCGAGTTTTTAGTCCATCCTGTGTTGCGTAAAGCTCACTGGAGCGTGAAAGAACAACCAGTCCATTTTCCTTCTGCTCAAAGGTTACGATAATATTACTCTCAACGTAAGTGATAGTTCGAATTGTAGAGTAGCCTTTCGTTACGTTTTTCTGCTAACGCCGAATTTCCAGAAGAAGTGGCTGTTTTTGTGAAAGCAATTTCTCCCGAACACTTGCGAGGTTTGATAATTCTCGGAAGGTAGTTTTGCTGGGTAATGTAAGTCAAATCATTATAAGTTCATTTCTTGTATGTATATTTGAATTAATTCGCTAGTACGTTCTATGAATTATAGTTACTAGTAATGACAATAATTTGTAACAACAAAGTAATGTAGAATTCAGACTATAGTTTTAAAAAAGAAATAATCAATTTTAAATATTTGTCGAGTAATTAGTATCGTGTAAAGTAATTAGTATAAGAGTTCTGTTCTCACAAAGCAAATCTTCAGTCGTTGAAACATATATAGAAAGTTTAGACATTACGTCAGAAGATTGATAATAATTATTCACTTGTCACAATCAATGACGTATTGTACAAAAGTATTGCATAAAATAGCTGAAGTGACTGGGGAAAAATATAAAGACGACATAAATCCGGCGGAAAAAATGCATTGAAATTGAAGACATTTTCTATAAAAGTTATTTGGACAAAAATGTAGGACTCCAGATTTCAATTTTAAATAATTCAGTGTTTAACCCAAAATAACGTTAAATACTTCCAATCCCATCAAAAGTGTTTTATCTTCAATATTTTAAAGAAAAACAGTTTATTTGCATCTTAACTTAANACATACACACACTAAATCTCGGTCAACAGAAATACCTTAACGTTAAGTGTGTTCAACTGAAAGTTGTTCCTTGAGCAATCCCTATAACTCCTTTCTAAAAATGTAACTTGTTGTAAATACCCGTTTCACCTGTTATACTCATTCTACTGCCAAAAATGAGATACCATTACATCGACTTTTTTCTGAACTTAAGAATAAGAGTAATTCTACATTTTAACGAGGCACTATAAATAAATGAAGGAAAGCTTTCACGGCCGGAATAAATCAATAAGAAAATGATTTTCCGGGTTAAGCACCCGAAGGCTTGTTTGGATTTCTCCATGGAAACCACTGTTACTCGGCTCGGAAATAGATTTCCTCACGTATTATTTGTCTTAAAATTTACTTTAAAATATAAGATATCAATTCGAAATTGTGTAAGGTTTTCGCGGTTTCATCCTTCTCGAGCGAGAGCACAGGAATAAAAAATATACGCGTGAACGAACAGTAATTCCTTATTGTGTATGGTTGTGAGGATTTTGCAATCGTGTACTGGGTTTTGCGAATAAATTTTTTATTTGAGATAAACGAAATTTGTCAAATTTGTCAAATATTGGAATTCTAAATTTATTTGTAACAAATCTTTTACTAGCTTTTTGATGCATTTAAATTGTCTTTATCTTTTTCCTTCATTAACTATAAGTGAGAGTTAATTTCTAAGGAGTGTTACATGGTAAAACCTAATCTCCCTTATTTTTTGATTACAAGTAGCTTTACAAAAAATTCCAATAAGTTACGTTAAATGCATTAAAAAAGTTATAACAAAGGCCTTTTTAAGTTAAGATGCAAATAAACTGTTTTTCTTTAAAATATTGAAGATAAAACACTTTTGATGGGATTGGAAGTATTTAACGTTATTTTGGGTTAAACACTGAATTATTTAAAATTGAAATCTGGAGTCCTACATTTTTGTCCAAATAACTTTTATAGAAAATGTCTTCAATTTCAATGCATTTTTTCCGCCGGATTTATGTCGTCTTTATATTTTTCCCCAGTCACTTCAGCTATTTTATGCAATACTTTTGTACAATACGTCATTGATTGTGACAAGTGAATAATTATTATCAATCTTCTGACGTAATGTCTAAACTTTCTATATATGTTTCAACGACTGAAGATTTGCTTTGTGAGAACAGAACTCTTTCGCACACAAAACGGAAAGTAAAAGTCCTCGCTCTACCCACGTGCTGAGAGAACCGAGCGACCACATCCTCAAAACAAAAAAGCGAGCGCGCTTCGCATTTACGTAACACTGAGAAGAAGGAAAAAAAAAGCACAGAAGCGAATATCCCGGGCCTGGGTCTCTCGCCCGCGGCGCGTGTGTGTGTGTAGCTGCTGGTCCAGCGGATGCAGAACCGGACCGAGGAGACGCGCGGTAGCCCTCCATGCACACAGCGCTCCACCGCCTTCATTTGGACGACGGTGGCGCGGCGCCTCGGGCGAAGAGGAAACGTCTGCATGGACACTACGGATCAAGGAAGAGTAACTCTGCGAATGGAGGACAGAGGAAAGTGATGAAAAATGTTATATATTTCGGATAATGTGTGGATGGAGGAAAAGAAAGCGATGTGAAGAAATCACTGAGAATATTTTAGGAATGTGTTAGAAAATTTTGGAGATGGAAAAAAAGTCATTTATACTTTTGTTATTAATTTTGCTCGAACTTGGAATGATATTCTTTTAACCCCTTGAACATAATATATTTTTT
>NNCF01131355.1:146849-160405 GCA_002313205.1 Laupala kohalensis | reverse complement strand
AATACTAGTCGCTCTGACGCATATAAAATACCTTAAGTTGAATTTCTCGAAGCATAGAAACATGACTACGCGATTGCATCGCTCCTTTGGGAGACACGTTGCTTTTATGACTTGCATTGTCTCCACAGACTTTCATGGCAACGAATATTTCATTTCCCTTGATAGCTTCCACTTGATCTCGGATACATCAGCCATGAACTTCCTGCAGTATAAACTCTATCTTGCTCTGACATCTTACTCGTAAATATTTGGCATATTCCTTCGACATACTACGAATTTAACCTTATAACGTCTACGGGAATGGGGTATTCATTATGACGCTCCTAGTTCATTTTTATTTATGTAATGTACAGAGAAAGGAAATCGTGAGAACAGAAATTCCGGATTTTTTTTTCTGTAGCTGTAGATAGAGATTTGAGTACAGTCAAATTAAGAACATTTGCTTTCAAATATTTTTTTAATATACGCGCATACTTTTCTAGATAAATTACTAAATGAAATTCATTAGAAAAATTCATGGAATACGTAAAATTAGTAATTTGAATAGAGAATAATGCCATCATAATTTACGAAACTTATTAAAAATGTAATTTCCATCCCACCATGTGTGTGCACTCCCTCCGTCGTACATTGTTCTTCAGTGAACAAAAAGTATTTTCCAAATTGAATACGGAGTTTATTTTTGTTGAAAGTTTCGTTATATTGTAGTATTTACAAGACAAACTGATACGTCAAATGTTTATGTTTTCACATAATATTAACAAAAGAAATTGACAGAATATGGGGAGTCATAAAAAGGCATATCCCCTGGCAAAGTTTTTAAAAGAACCATCAGCTATAATTTATTATTGTCAAATACAATACGATAAATATCTTACATGACAAAAATTTAAAGAAAATGTAACAATGATAAAGAAAACAAAGGGGGCTTATTACCGCTACAATTTCGAAAACTGCCCCAAGAATGTCTAACATAATGCGTAATGTTGTTTGTTATTTAGTGGTCATGGAGTATTTATCGAGACGTATTTGATGTATGGAAAGCACAAATAATTTGTTTATAATATTCGTGTACACATTCATAAAAAGGTTTGTGGTAAATATTTAGTAAACTTATGTGAATTGAATTTTTGAACTCTTTGCCCAACTTATCTCATATTATTAAACTTAAAAAAAAAGATTAAAATACACAATACATATTATCTGTAATTAGCATTGGTACTATTAGGAACATATCATTGTATTAGGAACTATCGCGGCAGTTTTTACCCAGACTTTCCTTCGATCCGAATTGGTAGAACTCTCCCTTTCTTGCCACTGAAGAGTCGAGTAGCTTAATTGTCCTTGACGTCCTTAGTTTTTATCAGATTTTTGGCGGTAAATTATTTATTTGATAAGATAAACGTATTTGACAACAAATTCAGGAGAAATAAAACTAATTTACGATGTTGATTTTTCGCAAGTAGCATGTTCTTTATCAATAAAACACAATCAATTTTTTTTCATAAAGACCTACAAAATTGAACTAGAAATAGATTTGACTCGCAGGCGATTCTTAGTTGACAGTAATAATCATCGAATGCTTTGACCTGAAATATTTAATTTTTGTTGTATTGGTAATTGTTTTAAGGAAATTTTTGACCCTCCCTCGGTGATGATTATGATGCTTGTATCCTTAGCTTCCAACCGTATGGCCTAGTTCGTGCCCCACGAAATGTGCTGGCCATCCATTGTCCTTCTGAGACAAAACCCAGTGCTTCCCCAATCGCTGGAAGACTCTCGTTCGCTGACCGCCCCCACTTCGCCACACAGGGGCCACTGCCAACATTCTCCCGAACTCGTAACTTTCTCCGCGTCGTAAAATTCGGCCGTTCCCAAAGACTCAATGCTTTACCGCTTGAATCACCGCTTTACCGCTCGATTTACAAGATCGTAATGCGAGGATTGTATTCATGAATACTGGAGGGACTGGAGTGGTCCTCTTCAAGTCGCCCATCCACGACGCACGGAATGCGATTTTCGTCTGTTCTGCTCGCGAGACAGCGTTAATTGCTTTTTCGAACAAAAGAAAGTAAAGTAACAATTAACTGTTTGAGAGGCTATTGTTTGAAACTTATGATTGTTTCATGGATGTGAGTCAATGATAACGGGATATCCTAAAACACTTAATAAATATCAGATATTTTCAAAATAATTTCTGTATTTATTTTAAAATATTGTATGAAAACGAGAGAAAATTCCGTGCTGGGATGGGTTTTATCGACTTTGTCTCCCAATTAGACTCTTATTTTTTGATTATTTTAAAACTTTGCTCAAAAGAACAAATGTACACACATACATCGATTTTAATTGTTTTTAATATAATTCATTGTTTTAAATTTCTCGCTAAAATTTTCAAATTTTATTTTTCAGTCAACCACAACAATTCGAAATTTGAGTATTTTTTATTCTTGGTAAGCTCACGACATTTTGATTAAATATTAAAAAATAAAATACTTTTTAGTCAGTATTTTTTATTGGATTTCTTATGTAGGCGTTAGAGCACAATCACAATCGAAAAATTGAACCGTCTCTTACAGGTGTTGGCTTCGCACTTTCTACCAACAGGGCATATTCGTGGCTTGGTAGCTACATTATCATATGACTCCATCAAAACTGGTTTAATGTAAATCCTCGGTGTTCATATCGAGCACTGCTGTATCCTGGTTACATGCGATAAATTTTACTTCGAGTTCAATCAGATTCCTTTGCGACAAATGTTCCACAACCTTAGTTATCAGACATCGCCACACATTTAACAGGGTAAATAAATACATAATCGTTTCAGCTTGACGCATAATTAACTTCGATTAAAATTCCGAGTGATTTTATCAAAACTTAATTTTAAGCAGTCCTAATTAAATTCACACTTCTTCCAACACTCTCGATCACAAAATCAGTCTTCATGATAACACTAAATTTATTTATCGAAACAGTAAAATTTGAAACAATGAGTTAAATCAAACAAGCGTTGTCTATACGACGTATTATAAAAACAAATGAAGGACACGTCAGAAACTGTCCTCCCGTTGTCACTTTCCAATAACGAACTTTCAATGGAGATTTTCTGTGATTGACACAAGAAAATCCTAAACGTGGTTCGATTTTAAAATGTTTATTGATACATTAAGAAAACCATGGGAACCGGCGCACGAGAACACCCCTTGCGATTTTTAACCTCGGAGAGAACGATGCAGTCCTCACATGCAACGAATGTGTGTTCCTCCCAGATACTTTTTATTCGCTGTGGTATTCCTAACCTGCGAACATCTGATCTTGGCCAGATAATCCAAAGCGGGGCAATGTTTAAGCGAATGTTTTCGGCTAAGCGCATATGACTGGTGCACCCGCCTTTATCCGCGCTCAGATCAGGGACATCCGCATTCCGTGTACAAGAAAATTGTCAATAAATAGTTTGCCTACAGTTAAACTTGGTTCTAAGTTGTTCCTGCTCACATTTTCAAGTGTATACCGGATGAACTATATAATAAGTACGCCTGATGATTAGAAATGTATACTGAACATGCCTGACGTGCATACCCGACATTGGTTAAACTGAGTTTACCTAATGTAACATACCAGAAGCATATGAAAATGTATGTATCGCTTTCCAACACAACGAAGGGACCAACTTAACTATATGGTCCAACGCCGTAGAAAAATATCCAGATGAGATATCGAAGAACGGCTTTTTTTGCCATGATTCTGGAAGGGACTTTGTTCTCGGAAATTACAAATTGAATCATTTCTTGTGAAAAATATTCCCTTTTTCGATGGCAAATTTAACATTATCGTCCTATCCTAACCTCATTCTTCGTATATCCTTCCGCGAGTGCTGCTACCTCCACCATCGCCTCCATCTTCACACTTACAACAGATTTTCTTAAAACGGAATCGCCGGGTCTAACAAACCTAACATCGCCGAACAATTATTTATAATTGTTTATAATTATCATACCCTAACATACTAACAAAGGGTGGTGGAGAGAAGAAAATAGTGCGGAACAATATTTTTTTATAACTATCGCAAATATGAAAAGCTAATAATACGGCTTATATTTTCGGAACCGCAATAATATTTGTAGTATTATGACATAAATTATTTTTTCGAATCCTTGTGGGACCATATTCTTAAGTTTGGACGTTCTATTATAAGTTGCTACAGTCACCTTGAACCAAATATAAAAAAACTTATTCCACCACAGCCAAAAGGAATGTTGCCCCCAGTTTCGTGTTGAACCATCAAACTAAGAAAAACAGAGTAATTAACAAGTCGAAAGATTTAGAGTTCACTTCTCCTTGAACCACTTTGTAAGGAATAAACGGGATCGAAAAACATTCAGACGAAACAAAACCATGAACAGGAATACACTGTTTGTATTAGTTTTTTATTTGTAAAGTATGAGCAGTAAATTAGTTTATTGTCCTGAAAGTGGTCGTGGGCAGTTTGTAACTGCTCTCTTCACAATGAACTATTCGTTTATTTTTCGTAAAAAATTAATTACTTTTTTTATTCATTTATTGCCAGTCTAACAGGCTCGATGTTGGTACAGACCTTGTACCCAGTGTGGGCAACGTGTTTACTTCGCGATCGTCCATGAGGGTAGTGTACCTCGCTTTATGTTGGCAGTACTTTCAGATTTCTTGAAACTTAAATCTACCGCCAACATCGGCCATCAATATTCACTTCACTTACGGTGCTATTCTGTTCTTTCTGCATCGAATGTGTGGGACGAATATTACCTTGCGTCTTTGTTGTGTTTTTAATTGGTATTTTTAACAACAAATACTAGCTTTTATGACAACTTTTAATATTTTTTGGATATAACTTAAATTTGCAGAAGTTGTGAATTAATGTTACGCAGTAATATCGCACTATTTTTGGTAACGTAACATGAGTTTGAATATAATTTTTAACACTTTCCTTTTGCGTATTTCATGAGCAAATTATAAACGGAGCAAGAAACACAGCTAGAATGATCACAATAGAACTTTTTGCAGCAATGCATACATTATATTATTACGAATCTATTCTTTAATACGAGAGCAAGATAAATAGTTCGAAAAAAATCTACGATTCGTTTGGCAATCCAGACAGGAAAGGACACGCTCACTCTCGCAGCATCCTAATGATTTACAATTATTAATAGCTCTGGTGAGTTAATGATTTGTAAATGAAATTTGGGTGCCGCAGGACGCGCGCGCGTAATTGGTAAATGTATTTTAGGCACTAGCTTAACTAAATTCTATCAACTCCAAATTGGAAATAAAGTTATTACTGAAATGATAGAACGACAGAGTAATTTTTGAATTTATTGTCTTCATCTATTGCTCTGATCTATTATCTTGCGTAATGAGAATCAGAATTAAATTGACTGTCAAATTTAGAAGAAATTCTTTTGCTACTGGTTTACTGGGACATCTAAACCAGGTATGCCAAAATGGTATGTATCTAATTGAAATTTAAATAATTTATAAATCAAGTAGGGAAAAATCGATGTTCCTTTCTCCCTGAGAAGAAATACTAACCTAGAAAATTTTACTTTACACATACAATATATGAATAATTCCTGTTCTTCATTTTTGGCTTTTATGAAAAATAAGGTGATGAGCAGAGACCGAAATCCGGCAGATATTTTTCTCTGTTTTTGGTGTTAGTCGGGTAGTGACGAAACTGAGGGTTTTAGAGCTTCGAAATTTTGCTCACACGTTCTTTATAGTAGGTGCTACAGCTGCACCCAAGAATTTTTTCAATATTCGGTTTAAATTTCTTTACATACATCAATGGTGGTTAAGAAATAATAGCTACACAAATATCAAAAGTTCACGCAAACAAAGACCCGGGTCAAACCTGCACTGTCAAAGCTAGTGTTATATTTTATAATTATTCTTTTTTTTTTGTAAACGAATTTTCATAAATACCGTTCATATCTTTCGGTTTAATAAAATATCGTTGCATACGTCGATGCTTTGATTGTAATAAACGGAACATAAATGCACTATCTTCGTCGACTTGCAATCGGAAATTCAAAAGAGTATATTCTCGATATTTGCTTCTTCTTTTTTTTGTTGAACCGTCACAATATACTTGGAGTACCACAAGGTACTTAGCTTAGCTCAGCTTGAACAACACTGTTTCACAATAATGAATCCTTCCTCATCTATAGTCCTTTAAGTCCTACTAAAGCATTGACACCCAATGCACCCTCCCAACTCCATCAACACGTACTCTACACAAGACCACCCCTTTGGAGTGTTTGCATCCCGGATGAATAGGACCCTATACGCGACCTCTACACAGGACTACGGCGGACCAGGCTTCTTCCAAAGATATTCTCCACCTAAATCCGACGGCTTTAATGCGACATGACGAGGTGAGTAGGCTTTCACCAGTTCCCTGATTAATTACCATTGTTCGCCTTGATAACACGTGGCGTAACTGTAACATATGCAAGAGGCCGTCCATAATACTTCACGCCGTGTGACGTGGGCGTCGGGAGAACGCGACCTGGCGGGGCATACGAGGTTCACGTCAAACCAACAGCGTCAAAGCGTATAAAAGTTGGATCTATGGCCGTGTATTTACATGCTATTAAAAATTCTAGTGGCTGCTTGGCGTCGTTATACAGGAGCGCGACCAGGTCTCTCCGATGAGGTCGTAGAACTTGATAGATCCATTTTGATGTTTTTTTTTACGACGAGCATATTGATGAAGATGTATTAATCTGATGCGACGAAAGTATAAAGAAGAAAGTGGTATTCAAAGAGAGGTGTATTAAGGATACAAAAGTTTGGATGAGTGATGGCGCGTTTATATGGGTTATTAAAACTGATTTATAACACATAAAATTTTTATGTCTTTTGACTTTTTAATTATTTTAAGAAACAATGCTTATTTTTTGTATGTCTCTAATTATTTTACATAGTATTTTAATGTTTTGTACTTCTTAGAAAAATCTGATAGTTTAATTTATTCTTGATTCCCGATGTAACAATTCATACATGATAGTTCTTGAGGGCTTGGTAGATTGAAACTTGTTATAAACTCCCTAAAGTACAGTCTTCACCTGTCAGTAATTGGTAATAGTGAGGTTTCGACAAAAAAGTAAAACATTGGTTAGTTTATGACGAGTTTTAAACGACTAAGCCCTAAAGAACTATCATGTAAGAACTTTATTCCACAGTAATAAACACATCAAAATTCCAGATAACACAAAATTTCAAATTATTTGTAAAATATGAAGAACTCTTTCAGTCAATATTGGAACTTCTCATGCAGTAGCCTGCCTGGAAATTGGTTACAAATTCACTTAAATTCTACTTATCATTGAATTGATAAATGATTCAAACTAATATGACAAATTCCATGTGTTAGACAAAATCATAAAAGTTCATCCTGGCCCGGGTTCTTCTCCGTTTTTCCTTCGAGTAGAGGCGGATTTATTATACAGGTTCTTTAAGCTTTGTCTAGGGACGTGTTTATTGTAACAATAAATCATGGATTTAGTGTTTTTTTAAACTCTTATGATTTTTTAACACTATACTCAGAATTATCTATAGTTCGATAATAAATTGTACATGTAAATTTTTTGCGTTAAATTACAAACATATTTTCATTCTATTAGTATAATAACTCGCAGCTAACTTTTTATCTTATCTAGGAACATTTTCTGAAATTTTTGAATCCGCTTGTGCCGTAGGGCCCTTGATCGGAATTGATGGGATGGTCCCTTGCTTGCTTCCGGACAGTAAATTAGTTTATTGTCCTCCACGTGGTCATACGCAGTTTGTACTGTTCTTTTTACAAAAAATTTATTATTATTATTATTATTATTACCATAAAAATTACAATTTCTTGCGTGTAAAATAATTTCTTTTTCGTGGCTTTGTATTGCAAGTTTTATTAACTTCAGATGCAATTTTATAAAATATTCTATTTCTCAAAATCATATATTCATTTGCCAAAACAATATTACAAAGCAAAACATTCAAAAAAAGTATTTTAATACCCACTGGCGAAATAGTCTTTGCGTAACATTGGCTAAAATATAATAAAATGAATTAAAAATAAGTATTAACGAAAAAACATGCTTCAATTTGAAAATAAAATATTGGTTAAGTTCATAAATAATTACAAACTTCAATGACGAACTCCTAGTCATTGTTATGCTGTATTACGAAATTATACAATTAGTTTGTAAATGCTTTCAATACTAATGCGGCAACATATTAAAACAAATATTAATGAAGCTAATGTTAATTTTTTGCGTTCCTTGAATACTAATAACTTTTCTCATATTAATAAAAAAAGTTAATGTAGTTCGAAAACGTGAACAGATAGTGAATACCTCATACAAATTTTTCGAATTGAACTTTCTAGTTGTTTGAATTTGTTCCCATCCTGGCCCGGGTTTTGCTCCGGTTTTCTCTCGGGTAGAGGCGGATTTCTTATACAGGTTCTCTAGGCTTTGTCTAGGGGCATGTTTATTGTAACAAGAAATCGTGAATTCGGTGTTATTTCAACTCTTATGATTTTAAACTCTATACTCAGATTAATTTATAGTTCGATAATAATTTGTACATGTAATTTTTTGCGTTAAATTACAAACATATTGACATTCTATTAGTATTATAACTCACATCTAACTTTTCATCTTATCTAGCAATTTTTGCTGAAGTTTTTTGAATCCGCCTCTGCCCTAGGGCCCTTAATCGGAATTGATGGGATGGTCCCTTGCTTGCTTCCGGAGAGTAAATTAGTTCATTGTCCTCCATGTGGTCATACGCAGGATGTCCCTGTAGCCGCTTGGATGTAGTTCTTTGGTTCAGTATACAGAAGCTGTACCCAGTTTAGAAGGTATTCTGAAATGCCACTTTCTCGAAGCGCTAACCAGATTAGGCCATGTGGTACCCGATCGTAGGTCTTTTCGAGGGCTAGAAAAGCGAGATGCAGTGGCTTGTTCTTTCTCGACCAGCAGTCGTGCAGGATGGATTGCTTCATTTGTGCCGCAATGTTTCACGAATCCGGCCTTGTTCTTTGTGATTTGGCCTACTCCGCGAATCCTTTTGTCGAGAATGCGTTCGAAGATCTTCATTGCTTGGCTCAGTAGTCAGAGCGGAGCATCACACTAGCAACCTGATGTATTCGACCTTCTCTGAGGGACGATGTCGGCCTTGAGGGGTGTCCTCCGAAGCATCGAGGGGGCCGTCTCCGATCGGCAGATGCAGTGGCCTGCGATCTGGATGACGTGTTCTCCACGATGTCAAAGAGGTACGCGGCTAAGATCGAGTCGTCCAAAGGAGTGGAGAAACTCACCGCGACTCTAGTAGCGGACGTCTGCACCAAGGTACAGACGGCCGTGAAGAAGACGCTGGAACAGATTCCCCGACCCCAACCACAGAGCAAAAGCTCCAAAGGCTGCCGTGGTAGCTGCGAGGCCGAGCAGCGGTTGCACTTCGATCGTAATCCTCCCCAAGGGGCCGGAGATCAAGTCAGCCGTGGAGACGAGGGCACCGGTAGAGGCTGCACTAAGAACCAAGCGTCGGCGAGTGAACGTAAAAAGGATAAGACTCTTGCCAAAAAAGGGGATCGTGGTCACGGCCGCCTCCCCTGTAGATGCCATTAGTATAAAAGAGGCATTAACAGGCAACACCACCGTTGTCATTCGTGAGCAGCGAAAGCGGGAAACTTAGGTGACGCTGTTTGACGTGCCAGTAGGGGTGGGAGACGAGGAGCTGCTGGAGGACATCTACCAGCAGAACTTCGCGGAAGAGGTCGACAACGACCACTTCAAGCGACACGTTCGGGTGGCTTTCCGAATGAGGTGCACTATAATGTTTCGTGTTAAACACACGAGTCCGGCACCTTAGTTCGCAGAACGGAACTACTTATACAGACTGTGGTCGCACTACTAATTTATATAAAGAATCGTCTCTTTTGTAGGTCGCTTTCCTTTCATATCATTAGACTTCCCTGTGTGTCTACTGGTGACATCTTGGGATCACCAATGTGATTCCAAGAGCACCCACCAGGTCCGTCGAGTGTCGGAGACTGCTGACTCAGTCGGTCACCCTACCCGCCTGAACTCAGGCTGGGATTTTGGGTTAAAGGTGACCTAACAGTCTGCGCACTGGTTGACGGGAACACGTCTAGCTTTCGTATTCCTACTACTTTATGCACAGGTAGTAGCCGAGCAGCAATCCTGCTCACCGATTGGAAGCCTAAACTTCCTTCCCGTACCACGGGCGTGGAACCCACTGCCCGACAGAGTCCAACCCATTTAAGGGGCGTCAGATAATCCTTAATCTGAGGGCTCAATGCCCCTTCCCTGTCTACTCGATTTAAAGTGCTGAGTGACACTCGAGAGCGCGATCTTGACCAAGGACAAGTCTTGTTCTCTACCACTTCGTATAATCCCCAGCATCCGATCCGTTGCTCCATTTAAGGAGATTGGGTACGGGGGTGGTGGGGCTTGTCCGTTCGTCCAGTGGTCCACCGAACGGATGGTAACATAATCCGAGTCGACTCAATTAAGTGCCTACCCTTCAGACACTTAGCTGTGTTCGAGGGCGGACCCTCTCCCCGTGTGTCGGAATCTAGAAGCTTTACTGGATCCCAAACTGTGACGGGTAACAGTTCGAGACGCAACTAGATTGTCTCTTCCATCTGTCCGAAACTTCCTTTCCATTTTCCCAGGGTATCTAGGATCTGAGCGGGTTACAAGTTCCAGTAGTAGTACACTCAAGGTGGTGAGACACAGTGCACCCGCCTTTCCGTAGGGTTCGTCGAGGCCCCTTGCGGAGTTCTCTACTCGTTGTTAGCCAGGTTTACCTAGCAGCCAGGGTAACGAGTAACGGCCGACATCCCTTACGGGAACATCTCCCCCCTCCTCCCTCGGACCGATCCTTTACCCGCGTTCACGGGATCGGGTACGGCGCCCGAGAGGTGCCTAAGTCGGCCGGGGGTCAAACCGACTGGTAACGTTGGGGCGGCAAGCTAGGATCCTGCCTAAGAGGTCCACTTCTCGCCTACTCGGTTTAAAGTGCTGAGTGGCACCCGAGAACTCAATCATGACCAATTAAGGACTTGTCTTGCTCTCTCCCACTTTGGAGAAACCCCCAGCAACCGATCCTTTGCTCCATTTAAGGAGATTGGGTACGAGTGTGGTGGGGTGCGTCCGTTCGTCCACTGGTCCACCGAACGGCTGCTGACTTAATCCAGGTGAACCCTATTTGGGGGGTGTGGGTCCATCCTTCAGACGCTTAGCTACGCTCGAGGGCAAGCCCTCTCCCCGTGTGTCAAATTCCAGAATCCGTACTGGAACCCAAGCTGTGACGGGTAACAGCTCGAGACGCAACTAGTTTGTCTCTTCCATCTGTCCGAGACATCCTTTCCATTTACCCAGGGTATCAAGGATCTGGGCGGGTTACGTGTCCCGGTAGAAGTGCACTCAAGATGGTGGAACACAGTGCACCCCCCTTGTCAGAGAGCAAGTGCCAACTAGTGGACTGCTTGAACTCTCTACGAAGGGTTCGTCGAGGCCTTGCGGGGATGTGCCGCCAAGGGTCTCTGCTCGTTGTTAGCTAGGTTTCCCTAGCAGCCTGGGTTTCCCCACGAGTAGTGGCCGATGACCCTTACGGGACCATCTCCCCCCTTCCTCCATCGGACCGATCCGTTACCCGTGAGGAGCAGGATTGGGTACGGCACCCGATGGGAGCCCTAGCGAAATGGGGGTTTGTTTCGCTAGTTGTCCGAATGAGATGTAGGAAAGACCACGGAGTAAACGTCGCTAATAGGGTGGTAGAGTTACCCCCTGACGTATTTCGGCTGTGTACGAGAAAAGGCCGACTGTATGCGGGCTGGCTCTCGTACAAGGTAGTAGAATATTTGCATCCATCACGCTGATTGTCAGCGATACAGCGATGTCTTCTCGGTTCTGCCGACAGAAAGCCCCAACGTGTGGACATTGTGCAGAGGATGGACATGGTTATAGAAACTGCCCGAACAAGGAAGAATCCGCTGAATGTGCCAACTGCCGCAGGGCGGGAACGCAGCGGAACCATGCTGTAATAGGCAAGGATTGCCCAGCATTCAAACGTGCGATCAAGCGTGAGGGAGAACTTACTTATTATGGGTTATCTTAAGTTTCTTCAAATCAATGCGCAGGAATCGCAATGCGTTATGGATGAGCTGGCACAGTCTGTGTCAGCGTCAGGGATCGACCTCGTCCTATTATCGGAGCCTTACACGCAGTGTAACTCCACAGCTGGGCTCGACAGCAAATACCGCATAGTGGAAAGCACACAGTCACAACCTGGTGCGGCCATAATCGCGACCAATCAGGAGCTCTTTTCTCTCAAGTTATCACAATATTGCTCAAAAAACTTCGCTGTATGTGCTCTCGCGTACGAGGGTGGGGAGGTATATATCGTATCAACCTACTTCAAGTATGGAGTCGACACAAAGGAGCATATTGATGAACTGAGGAGAATCGTGACGAGACTGAGTGACAAGAAACTGATCATTGGGGGGACTTTAACTCCAGAAGTGAGGTATGGAGGGATCGTCTGACAGATGACAGGGGGAGATGGTGGAGGAATTCATTTCCAGAAACCAGCTTCACCTCTTGAATCACGATGAATCACCGCCAACTTTCTTCAAGGGCGATAAATAATCTTACATTGATCTAACCCTGGCTTCGGATAACGTCATAAGAGATTTTGACAGACAGGCACAAGGTAGCAACTGCTACCAACAGTGATCATAACGCGCTCCGCTTTAACCTGGGAATGACGGTACGTCCACCAGAGATGATTCCTAGGAAGCACTTCAATACGTCCAAGGCTGACTGGAGACGATTCACGAGTATACTAAGTGATGAGTTATTGATGGTCACGCCCGAGGACAATCCCGAAACCGCTGCCCAGCGGTTGACCGAAGCCATCTCGACGGCCGCAATCGGTTCCATTCCGTATAGAATGACCGGCGGTCGGAAGGGTACGCCTTGGCGGAATCGGGATTTGAATGCTTCCAAGCGAACAGTCGGGGCCCTGCGGAAGCAACTACAAAGGGCTAAACGGAGAGGGGAGGATTTATCCGAACCTAGACTCAAATATGCGGAAGCTAGGAATAAACACCTGGCGGCCCTTAGAAAATCAAAGAGGGACAAATGGAGATAATTCGTGGAGGAAGCAACGCGGATAAGCCCTTGGGGGGTGCCTTACCAGCTAGCTTCTGATAAACTGCGTACTCCCCAATTGTTAAGCACCTTATCCAATCATGGTCCGGATGGAGGCACTCTTGGAATGGAGGCAACCGCGCGACATCTTCTGGAAATCCTATTACCGGATGACAATCATTCGCAGGATACGGAGACCCACGCGGCGGAGAGACTTGAGGCCTTGCAAAAGTGGGGAGCTGTAGACAAGGAGTCCCTTACTCCGATCACTGAGGATGAACTGGATAAGACTATTCGGGCGCTTAAGCCCCGAAAAGCCCCTGGACAGGACAAACTCAC
>NNCF01131355.1:134961-146461 GCA_002313205.1 Laupala kohalensis | reverse complement strand
CGAATGAGAGAAATGAAGATTGACCCGTTTATATACAAGTTGTACAGTAACTACCTGTCAGAAAGAGAAGTTTCTCTCCCAGTGAGAGAAACATCATACTCCAAATTCCTGACCAGAGGTTGCACGCAAGGTTCCAACAGTGGGCCGGTACTCTGGAACCTCGTCATCTACGAAGTCCTTCAAGACCTAGAAGATGCCGGGGCTAAGGTGACGGCGTACGCGGACGACTTAGCCATCACAGTTGGTGGCGACAGTCGGAAACAACTTGAGGTGGAGGCGCAAAAGTTCCTCGATATCGTATTACGGTGGTGCGAGAGGGCAAAGATGACCCTGTCTTCTAAGAAGACAGAGTTTATGATGTTTGGGAGGCAACTCGATTCAGAGAGGCAACCTATCATCAAGATCTATGGTACGAAGCTGCGCAGTAGCGACGAAGTCAGATACTTAGGTTTGTATCTGGAGAAGAAGCTATCATTCCTCCCTCATGCTAAGAAAGTCACTGCGAAGGGCCGCAAACTTTTCTTCAAGCTGAGAAGGATCTTCAAAGCCGAGTACAACATCCCTACGAACACTCTCCGAACGATATATCGAGGAGCGTTTCTTCCGATAGTCACCTATGCGGCTTCCGCCTGGGGGCACCGAGTTGATCATTCACATGTAAAGCGTGCGCTTCTTTCGGCCCAAAGGGGACCTATGCAAGGAATCACTCGAGCGTCGAGACTAACAGCGACGGGGGCACTTAAGGTACTCAGCGGCTGCATACCACTGGATCTGGAGGTCCGCTTCCGAAGCTATCTGTATCATCTCCGCAAGGGGAAGCAGGTTGTCATTGGCACCGAGTCCTTCATCAAGGAAACCAAGGGAGCGAAGGGTAAGATAAGAGCCGCGTTAGTGAAGGACTGGCTAGTCCGCTAGAATGACGATGAATACGGGAGGGTTACCTTTAGGTTAATTCCAAACGTGGAATTTGTCAGGAGGCATGCGTGGTTCAAGTCAAGTCCGGTATTAGTGCGAACTATTACTGGGTACGGCTCGTACAATGCAAAAAGGTATGATCGTGGTTTGATAAAAGCACCCCAATGTAAATGCGACCACTCAACACCGGAAACGGTGGGTCATGCCTAAGCAGAGTGCCCCTTTTACCGAGAGTAGCGCTCTCATCACCTCAAAAGGTAGAATAAGAAACTGACTGGCGACGACCTAAGCAGTCTGATTGGCACAGCTCAGGAGCTCTACTCTCTTGGTGCCTTCATGACTGCGGTGGAAGACAAAAGGAAGTTGATATATGACACCTAGGAATTGACGGAAGTGACGCATCCTCTAGTGATTCCCGCTCAGTTTCACCATAACGAGGATTAACGATATGATACGATATGTCAATTCCCATTGACGAAACGATAAGAGTAGAGAGAGATAAGAAAAGAGATTCGAAAGCATATAGCTAAGGGCAATGATATGTTGATTATATTATATCATATATTATTACACTAAATTATTTATTATTAATAAATAGTTATATATATTTATAATAGTAATAGTAGAAACCGCCCGCCCCCGTGGCTAGGGACGGGAACGTCTCCTCATCACGAGGAACGGCTAAGCGGCGGCACACACAACACCTGCACACCAAATTACGAACATGATCTCTAAGCCGGATCAATAAGATAAGTGGACTGTATTACTACTGAGTAATACAAAATAGAAAACGATATGGGTCCAAAAGACGCTGTGCGACACTCAAGTCCTGGTAAGTAGCTCATCAATGAGCTAAGGTACGGGACGTGTCAAACACGAAAATACACATGAACAAATTCTCTAACGATCTGGTTGAAAAGATCTGTTAGCTGCATCCCACTGTTGAGAACACAATAACTCTGCTGGGAAATCATCAGGGCTGGTGGCTTTCCCTCTCTTCATCTCCTTCAGGACAGGCTCGACTTCAGCAATGTTAAATTGCTGGATTGGTCCTGCAACAGGTGACTTTATTATTGGTGGATGGGGGATTTCCTCGCTCGAAATTGTCTCAAAATAGCTCCGCCAGCGTTCCCTTGCTTTCTTCCAGTCAATCAACAGCTCTCCCATTTGGTCGTTGATGCCGTAGAAACATTGAATGTCTTCGTTTATCGATGCCTTGATTTGACTAGCCGATAAATGTCACGCTCTCCTTCGCGTGTGTCAAGTTTAGAGTAGAGATCTACAGACTTGTCTGTTTTTTTTACTGCAATGACCTTCTTCGCTTCTCGACGGGCTAGTTTGTAGGCATGCCAACAAGATGGTGTTTTATCTGCAAGAAACGCGTGGTGCAATTGTTTCTTCTTGGGTACAATTGTTTCTTGACATCGTCGTTCTAGAGCTACGTGTCTCTGTATCCTTCGTCGTCCTGGTTTCGTTGTTCCGAGAAGAGAACATGCGACTTCATGAGCAGAGTTCTTCAGGTTAGTCCAGCTGTCTTCGACTGTGGTAATTGGTGACACTGTAATTTTTGTAACGACGTCAGCCTCCTCCTCCTTGAAGCGTCACCATTTGGTGTTCATTCAGGTCACCGGCAACGATGAGGTAGTCTTCTGGCGGAACTTCAGCAGTCTTCTCGTCAAGCAGTGCCCAGAAGGCATCTTTTTTGTCTCTGCGCTCAGTCCGGTTTGTGGGGCATAGGCACTGAAGAAGCGGACTTTTCGTCTGTCTCCAATAAAGACAATTTTCATAAGGCGATCGTCATATCGTTGCACGTCAGAGACAGAACCGTCGAATTTCGCTAATCTGATAATGCCAACGCAGTTGGTTGTTCCGCGGTTTCCGCTGTGTATCGGTTTGTAACCACACCCAATCTCATATGACTTTTGCCCACTCCATCTTGTTTCTTGACTGTATATATGCCAATGTGTCTCATTTATAGAGCCTTAGCAAGTACACTGCATCATCCGGACATAGTCCTGACGTTCAGTGATGCAAGACAGAATGCGGGGGCTCGCTTGTTTAGCCGTGCAACGGTAACCCTTGCATGCTTGCCACGCTGACTGGGCTCTGCCATTGCGCCTCGCTTTCGGGGGACGCCCTAATAGTGGTATCGAAACCTTCAGACAGCATTTCTATAAAGATGTGACAGTGGTTTTAATGACCGACTTGTCACGAAGCCTGTCGCCAAGCATTTTATAACCTACTGTCTGACTGTATTCTAGGTCGCTCCACTGGAGTACAGACTGCTTCTGCAGCAGCTCTTTTGGAGTACAGACGCTCAAGTTTCCCTCTTCTCCCATCGACGCCGTACCAAAGTCCATCTACTCCGTCGCAGATGTCGAGGTAAGGTGGTAAGGAAGAGGGATTGGTTGAAGAAATAGGGCGTTGTGGAACACTCTTTGTCTGTTTTTCTTTGTGGGGCTTTATGGCTCGTCGACATCGAAGGTCATTGGAGCCCTAAAAACTTGTAAAGGTAGAGAAAATGCAGTTACGTACTAGGGAGAGCCAACATGACTCTACCCGCGTGTGGGACTCGCCGAATGAATCAACCATACACAATAGAAACCCTCTTGAATTACAACATACCAAAACATACATCAAAAGTATGAGGGGAGGACAAAAAATGAGGGGGGACAAAGAATGAGGAATAATGAAAGGGGGGACAAAAATGAGGAAAATGAAAGATACCCTAGCCCTAATAGCGTCGCGATCGAAAAGAGCAAGAGGTGACTAAGGAAGGACAGAAAAGAAAAAGGAAGGAGCATAGCACAAGTAAGTGGAAGTAATGCCAGACTCAGCTCGGGGACACTTTGTCTGGTATCTCAACAGAGACCTGTTTGGCTTTGGAGGCCCTACTGGTAGCTACACTACCGCCGGCATAGCTCTCAGTTTATTGGTACGCGCAAACCCTCGCCACCCGCACGGATAGTTCTTCGTTAAGGTGATGTTCTCTGGGAGGGAACAATAGTATAACTACTACAGAGGTTAATACCATAGGCCTCATAACACAAGTGATAAAATTCAAATACGTATGAAGAAGCACAAGTGCTGAATGTATAAAAACTGGTTCGTAAATACGTTAATAACCTCTTTTATTTTGCGTTAACTTTAAGCACAGTTTTGTACATGAAACAGGAAACATAATTGAAGTCAATTAAAAATGTGTAATACGTTTTGAACTAAGAGCTTTGTGACTAATTTGGATTATTGGAATAGGCTATAATTTGTTATTTTATTTTAGTATTCATAAATGAGAAATGTAGCGCGCTAATGAAGCTTATCTACATGGAGCGATAGGAGGTAGGAGTTGGGAGGCAGACTATTGTTAGTAGGTGGGCCGGTTAGCTGAGTTCACCAACAACTTGACCCGCGTGGCAGGGTTAGTAGTGGTGGTTAGTAATAGTTAGAATTATTGATACTTGGAGCAGTAGGAANAGTAGGGGATGGATAAAAGAAGGAGGATTCTTTTTTCAGTTGAACTTAACGTGAAAAGCTACAATTTTTTTCTGGCCCCACCGGGAATTGAACCCGGAATGACTTGGTGATCAATAAGTACGTTAACACCATATCCACCGGAGGGGAAGGTTATAATTGGAAATAAGTTTAAAGTTTATTTATTTTTATTTTCACGTTTACTACGAATTATAATTCAGCAGAAGTGTAATCTCATCAATTACACTTTTCTTGGTGGGAGTTCCACATTCACTTTGATCACTTGATACCACGATATGATACACGTGAAACAAGCCACTTGAAATGGAAAGTAGACGTAGTCATGAAGTGAAATTGTATACGGCGTTCAATGAAATGCGAGTAACTTCCTTGTCAGACGTTGCAATTAACATTAAGGTAGGTAGCATAGGTAGAATTACATCGCTGAAATATCTGAAATTGGCATTAATAAAAAGAGTAACATGTACTTACTATGATTTCAACTTGAAAAACATACCTCAAAGGCCACTCAAATGAAATAATTGCAATAATTGTTGACGGTGAAATACAATGCGTCTTAAGGAGAAACTTCTTTAAAAAAAAGACCAGCTTTTAAATCAAGGAATTTGTGAAAGTTTATTTCGAATTTTAGTAAATTTTCTGTAATATTTTTTACATCATTTTTAGTTACAGGTCACCGTCTGGTTGAAAAATATATTTTACTTTTTCCGAGATACTGTTACGAAGTGCTCAGCAGACAGACCTTCTTTTACGTGCTCATATGTATTTCAAACTCAAAAAAAGTTCCTGAATATTGTTTGAAATATAATATTAAATCATAGATAAACTAAATCATTTTTTATAATAATAATAATAATTCAAATTCTTGTGTTTTAAGACAATTAGAATTAAAATAGGAAAACAATTATACATCTCAGTTATATGACTAACTTGGTGCACTAGTTGCCCCTTCAGGTTGGCTTATGTGATGGAATAGATATCAATAATGCATACCACATAAACTTGTCTATTTGCAACAAAACGCGCCGGGTTCTTGAATTTTTACAAATATTTACTTAAAGAATATGAAATTTATATTATGTGGATATAGTGTAAACAAATGCAAATTGGTCATTGGTTTCTAGCATAACATTGTGCAGAAAAACAATCTATCCTATACATTATAATGCATTTCTCGAATGAAATAATTACATTGCCGTTGCAGTGACAATATTGGAAAGAAAACAAAGGAATAGCGCGTGGACGTAATTAAACTTCTCACTTTAGCAGAAGGACAAATAAGAAATTCTGAAAGAAGAGCTTTTTGAGGAGTACATACAAATTTATTTTACAATAAATGAAAGCAGATGTTGTTGTAATTTAATGTAATCAATGTCACTAATTGTTACTTACCAACCGCGTGTTTTGAATTAATATTATCCTAAACTGCACAAAATCACACGACATCATTCTTATCTCTTCAAACACTTAAGTAAATTATCATAATTACGTTTCAAACACATCAAAATGACGAAGAGCAAATGAAATATTGATTATTCATTATGACAAAATTAGACAGTGGAAATCAAAGAACAAAAGTCTTCTAGAGTTTTTTTTCTGAATACTATAACTTATAATACTAATGTATTCGCTTCTTCATTAAAACGACGAGATGCATAATATTACTTTGATTAATGAAATTTTTAGATGTTGATGTCTTTCAACATTTTTCGGTATATTTGCTTATAATATATTGAAATAACACTCTTTTTCACACATATAAACAAATTCACGCAATCACACAAACAAAATCTTTCACATATTTGAATTTCATCGTAATTGACGAAATTTCTTACAATCGACTAAGTATTTAAGCATTAAAACATTCGTATAGTCTGGTCGATCAATTTAAACTGCATTTCTGAGATGTTTAACTCAGACACACGGAAGTGTAATTTCTTAGGGATTTACAGAAGATCTCAAGAGTACAGAAAGCGTACTGTGAAGACAGAAATAGGGGGAGAGAAGAAATGCCATCGTGCCCAGTGACGGATCTAGACCGTAATCAACGGGGACGGGTTAACGGGGAGCATTTTTCTTTAAAAATTATGGTTTTAAAAAACAAATTTTATAAATATTAACTTTAAATCAAATTCATCAAATAAATAATTAACAGTTAACATTCTGTTATTAGTAATAACAATAACAAATATTTATTAAAGTTATTATTATGGTATTATTAATTTTATTGATATGGTATTATTAATTTTATATGATATTATTAATAAGAATTATATACTTAATAACAATAACAATTATAAATAATAACTATTATTCTGGTAACACTTTTACGAAGGATATCATTTATTAACTTCAATTTTGCAAACCCAATACGTTAAATACACTTCTACCTTTGAGTCCTTAAATCAGAACTGATGGGATGGTAGCTTTGCTTACATCGGGAGAGCATTATTTAGTTCGTCATCTCTCATAAAATACGTTTACTTTCAAAAATAAATTTTTAAACAAGTTTATTCTTCCATCTTTATTAAAATACCCGCGACTAACAGACACTACTTTTTAAACGTAACGTAGATTTCATTAAATTTACGACTTGTCAACAAGATTTCTGGTCATCCTCAAATAAAACTAACTTTTTAACCATATCTTTAAAAATATTTCAAACGTATTTCAGCTTCACGTCGACTTTTCACCCACTGCGATAAGATGTTTTGAGACGAATTTTTTCAATAGTTTTAAAAATAATTTTAACGACATGATATATATCCTGATCGAAACATTTCATGAGAAATTATGTCTGTTTAAACGTATCATTTTTTTCTTCAAAATCATTTAGTTTACCGATTTCTATAGTCCTCCACGATATTATACTGCTTTTTGAGATACTCGATTTATTTATAAAAATAAGAAAAAAAAGAAATAAATTAAGAGTTACAACCTTTTCCGGACGAACAGTGCGTATTTTTTGTGATCAAAATCTCACAACGTTTCGACTGTCGTTCGAGGTCGTCGTCAGGTGGTGATTACATAATGGACGTTAATTGTATAGAGTAACAAAAAGAACAGACGAAAAGGTTTTTAATTAATTTCTTTTGACCTGGGTGTAAATATCCATCAGTTTCAATATATGCATTCGATATATTTCACTTACGTCCTAATAAATTCTGTAGGACTCCGTTCTCCTTATTCATAAGACCCCGACGCAAGATGATTACAGAGCGGGGACGCCCTTCATTTGTCTCCCGGTGTCCTTTGCGGTGCGTCGGTGCGCAATGAATGGCTGTCTGCCCCCCCACCTTCACCCCACGCGGATCCTCACCCACGAAAGCAGCCACACTCGCTTATGGTCGCATCTACATAAAGACGCCTTCTGCATGCCTCCCGCCGACATGCTGGTTCATTGTAATGGAGTTCTTTCTTTGGTTTTACGGTGGGAAGACTTTTCACATCCTCTCACCTGACGATGGTTGCTGGGACTCGGATCTCCTATTCGGTTTGGCTATATATATATATATAAAAGTAAGGACACAGACAATAAATTTAGAAGCAGGGAAAAAGAGAATCTCTAATACACAAAAAATTAAAGGAACAATGTGCACTTTCTTGACCCAGTTAAGTCACTGACAAAGGTTATTGTGAATAAAATGTTAACTTTTAATTTATTCATTCCTCTGTATATTAATAAGTCATGTACCTCTTTTTAAGTATGAGTATAAACTAAGTTTTAATTGTCACATAATTTTAAATAGTGTTTTCTTTCGACATTCCACAAATACTACAGTATGTTTTTGTATAATAGTTTGAAAATTTACGTTTTTGATTAAATTTTTACATCTTAATATTTTAATTATTGCGCGATATGTATTTTAATTCTGTTTACGTTTTGGATACTTTTCCAAAATTTACACGTGATAAGTATGGATTTTATTCCATTTTGATTGTGTGCTTCTGCCATTTTAATATTATTACATCCATTATTTATATTAGAATTGTAGTATCAGTTTTTATCCATTTGTCTGTTTATTCTCTTTTTTTTCAATAATGTGCTTATAAAAATGTTATTAACAACTTCAATTTATATTACCACACAGGTTCACGCACGTATAATTATTTACCTCCAGTGGGATATATATGGTAATGTCCACAACAAATCTATGTATATTATATGCTGTGTGCCTGTGAATAAATAAATAAATAAATGACTTTATTAGTGCCGAGGTCTCTTCTTCCACCTAACCACCATTTTGTGTCTTGTGTCCTTGAGGAACACAATTTATTTATTTATTTATTAGGCCATTTACTTGGGAATGCGGCGTTGGCTGGTGAAAATAATGTATTTGTGTCAGATACTTATTTAAAAAAATGGTGATTTCTTGGTTGTCACGCAGTGGCAATTTAGTACTCCCAACCGCAGACTAGACAGTTCCTAATAAAAAACATGTGTTAGGGTATGCCTTAAAACATCTACTTTTCAAATTTGGACGGGGCACCGTACCATATAGAATATATCATAAAATAAAACTTTTATAAAAATTTCAGATTTTACTAATATTTTTTAGAGCTCAAAGGTATACAAATTTTAATTCCCTGTAAAATAAGTAACAAGGCATTTCGGAATCTTACTTACTGAGCTTGGCACAAGACTCGTACTTTTCTCTGATATTTTATTTATTTTTCCTGGAAAAGAATAGTTTTTCATTTTTTGAGAAACATAAATTCCATTTTTTTTTTTGAAAATTCATTGTGAAGATTCTTCAATATATCACTATATCACTCCACATATTTCTTCCAAGAAAATGTTTTGTGAGTTTGAAGCTAAATATAATCCATATCGCATTTTGAGTGTTTGGATGGAAACTATTACACCACACCTCCATACTTTCGTCAGACCCTTACAGTGTAGTAGAATTGTGACATCAAGAACAGGGTTTTCAAATGAAAAACGAACTTTTCGTAAGCACGTCGGAAAATATGAAAGTAACGATATAAATATCAATAAGATAATGTTGGAGGGGACTTTTTATATGAAATAATTATTTTTCACGACACCATAAATAATGATCCAATGGTATTCCGAAATATGCCAGTCCTTATTATTGCTTTCTAAGAATTTCAAATACAAAACCGTGTATTCAAACTTTAAAAAATGAGCAATTTGACTCAAACTTACTGCCACAGTGAAAATAACTGAAAACGAAAAACAAAATGGAAAACATCGCACGTACTACTTTTCTTTTCGAAATGGGAACCGCATTGTGTCACTTCATTTACATGTCCACTCCGCTTTTATTACCGCCGGTAATTATGTGAACAATTCTAATGTACGAAGCAATCTACTTCTGTTTGAAATGCTAAAACGGCGCACAACTTGGGCAGACAGTAATAAAACACTCTCCTTCAAATGGATAGGGAACAGAAAAAAAAAAAAAATTCGCATCCGACACGGTGAGTGAAGGAGAAGCAATTTCAAAATTTATGATTCAAGCGCGGAACACGGAACGGAATAAGATGATGCATCGTGGGGAAACTGAACTTAACGAAGTAGGGCGGTGGATTTCTGACATCGCGGTCTAGTATTACAGGCGCAAGTTTTTAGAGAATATTTAGAAGGTTCTAGTAACGCTTAATTAATGGAGCAGAAAACTAAGTATAGGTTGCGTTTCAGACGCACCAAACTGAACAAGAAATATGTTCTAATTATCATAACTGATGTCATATCATCGTCAACGGTCTGATGAAACTTGCGATGGACCGGGACTCGAATCCGGGAGTTCCTGCTCTGGCCGCAGGTGTGCTGACCACTACACNCCAGCCAGAGCAGGAGGTCCCGGGTTCGATTCCCGGTCCATCGCAATTTTCACCTGACCGTTGACAATGCAAACACTCCTTCACAAGTAGGTAAGTACTCGGTAGTTGTGAGTTGAAATTGATATTTCATACGTCTAAAAATGGTTGCTGTTATGTTGATTTATCTCAGTGATTTTTTTGTAAATAAAATAAACACGCAAATGATGGTTTTGGTTTCACTTAAGATTATCTAATTGTGGAAACAATATTTCTTTTTTTTTTCTTAATGATTTCACAAAAGGAAAAAAAAAAGAATTGGTTTTCCCCAGATACATTAGTAAACTATCTCAGAACTTTCCTTTTTCAAGTACATCCAAGAGGCACGATCAAGAGACAGCCTCTTGGGGATACACTAACTGACTAGAATGAATTTACTTTCTTCTGTTCAGATATAAACTAGTGGTTTTATGTTTATGAATGTATTCACAGATATGTTCATGGAAGGAAACAAATTTATGAAAATAAAGAATTATTTTTATTTTCACAGCGTTATATCGATACAGTTGTTCCTCGTGATGGGAACTTTAAAATCATTTTCGGAGACAATTCTCCATTGTACCTTATTGGGTCATGAAAAAACGTGAGGGAATGAACTTAATAATGAAACAAGAATCCAAACCATCACAAACATGATAAAACATACGTGTTGACCTGTGGAGTCGCAAGAATATCTCACCCACGATCTCCAATAACATAATTTAAGAAAGAAAATTGTGAAATCTAATACGACTAATAGGCACTATATAGTTATCCATTAACACGTGTTCATTACTAATATTAACTAATAGACAATATAGCACTATATAGTTATCCATTAACATATGTACATATTCAAAATTCATTTTTATTTTTCATAAATTCATTTTTATGTGATGAAGTTTAGGTCATCAACTTCCACCTAACCACAAAGGATACGTAATCATGCAGTGTTAAATTTGAGTCTTTTCCGAGCATTTCTAAATTACAATGCAAAAAAGTACCACAAAAACCACTAGCATTTCTAAACGCGAAAACATGCAATTGAACACTTTTCATGTGATTTAACGCTCTTGATCTTGACAAATCAAACCTTGAAGTGCAGATTATGGTATCTTCAAAAAACAATTTTTCCCTCTAAATATTTGGTGAAATGTTTATAATATCTTCATCCAAGATACGTGGGTAGATATCGTATGCAGAGTCCCAGTGCACACCAGGAGAAAGTATTGGAATGTGATATCCTTACTTGTAACATTTATAATTTTTA
>NNCF01131355.1:106075-134544 GCA_002313205.1 Laupala kohalensis | reverse complement strand
TGTGTGTGTGTGTGTGTGGTTTTGGATGGCAAGCCTGCTCCTGGCGATAGCTACGGTGGAGAATGAGCTCTCTGTATTTCAGTTTAATATTCCTAATTATTTTATTTTTCTCGAGTTTTTGTGATTAAGTTGTTGTATTTAGTTCCTACCTTTATTGTAGAGTAAAATTTGTTTGTTTTGTGTGTGTTAAGTGGAGAAAACATTTAAAAAATTTCCTAAGGTTTATCAAGCCTCACGGACCTAACATACATCGTACTGTTTTCATTCAAGTGCTTCTCAAAGGTGTGATAAAGTTTACGTAAGTACAAACGGAATCATTAATTTAGTTTCTTGGTGCGTAAGGAGTAAACATTAGGGTGTATTTAGAATTTCTCGTGCACATTCTATCACATAGTAATTAAACTTTCAAAGAAACCCTGCTCTATTGTTGCACCCAAGTTATCGTCGTCATAATTTCATAAAATTATTACATCATTTTACAATTCGCATTTCCTTGATACGTTCATATTTATTTACATTTTAACATAATATAGAGTAGTTATTGTCGATTTAATTAATCTCCTGTGGTCGCCCTATTTCAATCATTATTGTCGTCGGTTTGTTTGTATATTTATTTTATTAAAGATCTCATTTGTAACTTCCGTAGTAATAAATATATCATTATACTAATATCATTCATTTAGAGTTAGTAGTCAGTTTTAGTGAATTCTCATTTGCCTTTGTCGTTAAATTGCTAACTAACTAACAACAATGGACACTATCGCATTCCTCAACTCATTCAAAGCTGATCTTCAGAAGGCGTACAATGTCTTGGTAGATTATATTGACACACGAATCAGTGCGCTGGAAGAGGTCAATAAGAACACGATCGGCGGTTGGACTACAGTCAGGAATTCTCGCCGTCCTGCCAACTGCTACCACCCGGTAAGACCAACGACACATGCACCACCCCAACTCTTCACTCAGAATAGGTTTAGTGTGTTAGATGACATGTCTCTGTTTCCTCCCTTTCCTACTCGTTTCATCCCCTCCCGTCCAGTTCCCAGACCTGTTACTACACACCACGCACTGGTAAGCACAGCCGCCCAAAATCACGTAAAGTAGAGCTATCCAGAGATGAAGCCAACACTTCCACTCAGAAATCAAACTTGCTCATATTAGCTGATCCGCACTGTCGTCACATTTCCTCCGTTTTGCGCGGATTGCTTCCTAGCCAGTTCTCAGTCCCCGGTTTCTTTAAGCCAAATGCTCGTTTGGCTGAAGATATTCGAGAACTGGACACTTACACTAAAAAACTCACAGAGCGGGACACAGTAATCATCATAGGTGGGCAGAACGACATTAACTTGGGTGGTCATTTCAACGCGTCTGAACATCTATAAAAACTAAAAATGACCTTTTAGCACACAAACATAGTGCTCTCTGGCCTACCTCCACACTTCAACGTTCCACAAATAAACCACGAAATTAACCCGGCAAACATCTCCCTAAAACATCACCTGGCAGACAAAAATCACTTTTTTGATTTGCAACCACACCTGACCGTCAAGTACTTTACCCAGCACGGTTTACATCTGAAACCGTCTGGGAAACATCACTTCGGTTCTCTTCTACCTTCACATCTGACCTCACATCATCCACCTGCACCATTACCCACTCCTACACCTCTTCCTGCACCTACCTCATTTCCTCCTCCTTCTCCTACCACCTGATCTCCTCCTCCTGCTCCTACCTCATCACCATCTTCTCTTCCTATCTCGAACCCATTTCTTCTCCTTTCTCCGTTCTTTCACCTACTGCTTCATCTCGCTTCTCCTCATCTATTCATCCTGTCGGTCCCATACTCAGTTACAACTTGCGCTCAGGAGTACGATGTGGTACTCGAAGGTGACAATCGCGTATGGGTGCATTGTGCGGGCTTGATTCGGAACTAGAAGTTGTACCAAATTAAAATTCCTCTCCACAATCTAACGTCCATTCTATTTCTCGTCAATCACAAACTCTTTGCGAAAATAAAATAATTATATTTCATCATAATGTCCAATCCCTTTCAAACAAATTGACAGACATTGAAATTCTGGTACACGAAAATCCATTCGATTTGCTAGGCCTCACAGAAAATTGGCTTTCAACTAACAATATCAACGATTTCTAATTATTATTTAGCAAGTTCTTACTATCGGAAACGTTTTGAAGGAAAAAATCCCAACGGAGGTACATGTATCTACGTTCGTAATGATATTTTATCTTCTTCACTGACAGGCTACGAGAACTTCTGCGTAGATAGTGTGTTCGAAATTTCTGTAATTAATCTGAGCGAAAACGGTATTATTGTTTTGTGTATTTATAGACCTCCTCAATCAGATCTTGACATATTTTTTCGGAAGTTCGAAATTGTTTTAAAACATATCACACATAAATCTACTAAATCTATCGTTATATGTGGCGATTTCAACATCGATTTCCTGAGTACATCCGACTCTGCACATTCACCAATTAATCGATTCAAGAATATTATCGACTCCTTCATCCTTATTACTCTCATTTATGTTACGGCATTACCTTTTGCGATAATTCCGGTCAGAGTATTCAAACTTTCAGAATTCAGAAGATAGTTCGGATAATTTGTAAATCTCACCCCCGAAAGTCTTGTAAACCTTTATTCAAGGAATTAAATATCTTAACACTTCCCTGCATTTTTATTTATGAAACGGTCTTGTTTGTTAAGACCGAATTACTGAAGTGCCACCCTTGCTTCATACGAAACAGTCTCGTTCACGAACACAATACTCGCAATAGTAATATTTTCATCGCCCTAGAGTGTCAACCACTCTTTGTTAAAAAGGACCGCATCATTCTGGAATCGTTCTATATAATTACCTGCCCAAGAATATAAAATATATTATGAAATTGAATATCTTCAACTCCGCGGTTAAAATCTACCTCCTGCACCAGAACTTCTACAATGTAAAAGAATTTATTGATTTATATAAAAGTGAAACAGTCTCGTACTTTATCATGTCATTGCTATAGTACTTTTTAAATAACTTATATTAATTTCAAAAACTATTTTCTTGCATGATTGTGTTGTCTTATGCTTATATTAATTTAGTTTTATGTGTACTCAACTTTGGTTGTGTACATAAATTCTGTAGCCTCATCCTGGCCCGGGTTTTTCTCCGTTTTTCCTCCTGATAGAGGCGGATTTATCATACAGGTTCTCTAGGCTTTGTCTAGGGGCGTGTTTATTGTAACAATAAACCGTGATTTTAGTGTTATTTCAATTCTTATAATTTTTAAACACTCTACTCAGAATAATCTATAGTTCAATAATAATTTGTACATGTAAAATAATATTTTTGCGTTAAATTACAAACATATTGACATTCTATTAGTATTATAACTCGCAGATAACTTTTTATCTTATCTCGGAATTTTTGCTGAAATTTTTGAATCCGCCTCTGCCTTAGGGCTCTTGATCGGAATTGATGGGATGGTCCCTTGCTTTCTTCCGGAGAGTAAATTAGTTTATTGTCCTCCACGTGGTCATGTTTGTACTGCTTTTTTGACAAATTAAAGAAAAAATTATTATTAAATATAATTTTTATGCGTTTTTTTGACGTTTTTGATTCTGTTGTCTCTTTGGCAAAGTGATGATAATTTCTCTGCCAAAGGAGAAAACAACCATCCACTATTATTAACAGAAAGTGAGAAAATGATAAAAGAAAAAAACCCGAAGAAATTAAGGGGAAAAACATTGATGACTAAATCAATTACGTTGTCGATGAAACACAAGAATTGAAGATCTTATTTAGACATTTACGTGGATGACAGTACAGTCTTCCACATAAGTAGACAAACTAGTACATAGTGGCATGTGACTCATATTCTGAAGTTAAAATTTGGTCTCCTACTCCCCTCAATGATTTCAATCCACGGATCTGCGCTTTTCAGACTCAAATGCAGTTCGATACGTCGACTCACACCATCATCGACATTTCGATAAATCGACTGACCACTTAAGTCATTTCAACTGGGACGCTTATCTCGTTCCGCAGCCCAAGATCAAGCAATGTCCACTTCAGGTCAATCAGATCCATTTACTTTGTATAAAGATATGTAACATATACGCATTTATATCTATCACAATATTTTACAATTGCATTACCACTCAATAATATACGTTCTTTCCACACAACGTAAAGGGCTAACAAAAGAACATCAATGAGGTATATCAAGTAATCTGATGGTCACATAGAACCTCTTTTGAGCAATTATTTTTCTAATGAAAACTCTCAAAAATTTCGTGTCATCAGTTTGATATCGTACGCACATTGGTATTACACATTCTTGCTTGCTTAAATCCTTTAACGATATGCGATAGAAACTTGAGAAACGAGAATGTCAATCCTTGGCCTTAATAAACACGAGTATTTCAATTAATGCAATGGAATCTTAATACAAGGCAAGTTATTTTTTTAACAAAATAGTTCATACAAAATTACGTCCAAATTTAAGAATATGGTTCCACAAGGGTGCGAAGAAATAATTTATGTCATAAAACTACAAATATTATTGCGGTTCCGAAAATATAAACCGTATTCTTCGTTTTTCATATTTACGATAGTTATAAAGAAATATTGTTCCGCACTATTTTCTTCTCTCCGCCACCGTTTATGTTAGTATGTTAGGGGTATGTTAATTTTAATACAATGAACAATTATAATGAACAATGATGTTAGGTTAGCCATGAACAATGATGTTAGGTTTGTTAGACCCGGCGATTTAGTTTTAAGAAAATCTGTTGTAAGTGTGAAGATGGAGGCGATGGTGGAGGTAGCAGCACTCGCGGAAGGATAAACGAAGAAAAAGGTTAGAATTGGACGATAAAGTTAAATTTGCCATCGAAAAAGGGAATTTTTTTTCCACATAAAATGATTCAATTTGTAATTTCCGAGAACAAAGTCCCTTCCAGAATAAAAAAGTAGCAAAAAAAAGTCGTTTTTCGATATCTCATCTGGATATTTTCTACGTATTGGACCATATAGTTAAGTTGGTCCAAAATTACTTTAATGTTTCTGTTTAATAATATAAGGATTAACATTTACCATAAATCAAAAAGAAAACATTGAAGATGATCTTATTGCGCTTGTGAATCCAAAGTTTTTAAAACATGCGTTTGTAATCAATACCAAGATTTTTTCTTTCGATTTGACTCCAGGCACCAATTATCTAATCCAACATCTATTGGTCACGAATCATTTTCTATACACATTTTACCGACAGGGGATGGGGTTTGACAAAATGTTGCCCGACGAATGAAACTACCAGGTCGTATTTATTTATTGGAACCGTGATATTTTGATTATCGTCAATAAATTTATAATATTCCAAGTAGGAAATGTTAAATAGTGTGTTTCTGTATTTTTCAAAAGTATTTTTAATAGTTAGTACTATAATAAAATATTTTCATATTGTAATGTATGACGAGGTATGACGAACATGCCACGTAAAATATTGATTCTGACAGCGAACATTTACAACACAAAGTTGAGCTCTCCTCCCACGACCAACATTTGATGAAATACTTGGTGTAATGTACTATAACTTGCGGGTTGTAAAAAAAATTTAGTGGGCCACATTTGACCCGCGTGTCGCCAGTTGGGCAGCTCTGATCTAAGTCATTCCACGCATTTTTCTGACGAAACACACGAGTCATGAAATACAAATTAAGCAATATTTCTTTTCTTTTCTCTCCAACCCATAAAAAAAATAACTCAATGGTGTCACCCCTTACTTTTCAAATGAAAAATAAACAGTTCACTTTTGCAAACGGGCGTGTTTCCAAGTGTCAGATACACCCAAGTCATAACTCAAAAGGATTTGAGCGTGTTCTCTTCTGGAATACCCATTTCAGCTGGAGCACATAATATGTATTGGTTTGACTCTGTGACCCAGGAACGGTGAGTAATGTTGGCAAAAGTTTTCCTCGCGATAAAGATTTATGTTTTAGGTAAAATTGCGATTTAAATTCACATTCGCGTGTTTGCTGAGTCCTACAATGAAACAGATTATTGTTTCAAATATATATTGTGAAATCTCGCGCACGGTCATTGTATAATTCACTGGATGTGACTCGGTCCTGTAATTCTACAATGTATGTGCCCATAGAATGGGTTTTGAACTTAGTACGCCTTGAAAATTAATAATAATAATATTTATTTACTGCAAATGGGCAGATCTTACCCGGTGGAAGAGTATAAGGAAATACAATACAAAAATACTTATCACAGAGCATTGAATTTAAAAAAATCGTTAAATGAATCATTAAACTAAACGATTCAACTAATATTAAAGTATTAAACATAAAAAACATCTAAATAATTGATAAAAATACTTATTGCACGTTTTATTTCACTGATGACTCCAATATTCGATTTACATCTTTTCGTATTTACACTTCACTTCATATTTCCCTTCCTACATTTTCAAAATCACTTATTTCCCTCGTATCACTTCACTTCACTACCCACTATCACTCCACTAGCTTCTGAATATTATTAACATAATCCACAAGATTTTTAATGAAAAAGAAAATTTTAAGGTTGGTATTTCTAGAAATTGTTTGACTGATGATCATGTTGTCAACGGATTGATCATGTTGCTTTGAATGAAAATGGGAAACGGGACCGGGTATCGAAACCTGGACCCCCTAGCTTTACCAGCACCTTCCAGCAAATTCAAAGACAATGCTAGACGAAGTCGGAGAACGAATGGGATGGTATGTACAGTAGTAGCGTACCAGCGCGTAAAGCTGGATATCCCGGCTTCGATACCCGGTCCCGTCACCCATTTTGATTTAGCATTACATAATTAATATCATTTTTCGGTTTTGATTTGTCTGGGATTAATAATTTCTATTCAAAACGAGATTATGTTAAGTTCTTTTTAAGATTAATTTTTAAAAAAATGTTAAAAAAATATTTGGTTGGAATAGTATAAAAGCATATTTGGTGTTGAAAGTATGGACATTGAAATATGAAATTACATTTTATGTTTGAATGTTACGCATAACCGTCCATAGAGTACGTCATATTTAATATCTGTAAATCTTTATTCTAAAAGAATAAAAATTTTCAAAAGCACACTCTTCTTCTGGTATATTCCGATGTCTACTATTATTTAAATTGATGACGCAACTGCTCTAAGAATACGACCAGAATTTGTGTATAATTCCTTCACTATTTCATCGAGGTTGAGCTCCTCATCAACAACAATAAATAAAATAATGAAATTCTATTTCAAGGAAGTATTTATTAAACAGGTGTTTAAGGAGTTCAGAATTTTGGACTAAAAACAAGGGAACTTTACAGCTTCAATTATATCAATCTGAACGAAAGTCAAGTATTTGAAACTTAAAGAACTTATATCGTACCATCAGATTCGAATGACCGGCTTTTGATAAAGAAATCGTGAAAAGAGTTTGCAACGGCTCTTTTGACAATAAATCATTAACTTCTAGTCTAACTGGATTNCGCTTCTTTTGACAATAAATCATTAATTAACTTCTAGTCTAACTGGATTGTTGTTGGCACAGGGTTTGTTCACAATTTATTCCACGTTTTTACTGCCATCGCCCATTGAGCAATGATAAGTATACCTCACGTAATATTGGCAAGACTTTTGAAATTCTTTAAACTTAAATCTCTCGCCAACATAGGTCACCAATTCAAATCACTTCCTCTTGAGGAACTATTCTGTTCTTTCTGCATGGAAATGGCGGAACGAATATCACCTTGTCTTAGTTCGTTGGATTCTTTACAGCAAATAGCGTATTTTGTGATTAATATTAATATTTATTGGAACATTACTTTAACTCGTGGAGGTTGGTATTCGTATTCGGGAGCAAACCACTATCGAGTTTTCTATGTTAGGCAATCTCAACGGTTGAAATAGTCGATTCAAATATTTTTTATTGTAGAAATTGAAAATGGGAAATGTAGCGTGCTGTTGAAGCTTATCTACATGGGGCGATAGGAGGTAGGAGGGTAGAATGGTATAAGTATAGGTGGGCAGCTTAGCTGGGTTTACCAACAACTTGGCCCATCTGGAGGGGTCCATGGGAGAATTTGTAGGTGGACTCTGACATTAATGTGAAAAGCTTCAATTTTTTTCTGGCCTCACCGGGGATTGAGCCCGGAACGTCCGGGTGATGAGCGAGAACGCTACCACCTGAGCCACTAGAGGGGTAAATATTTGGTTGAAACGCAAGAGACGCCAGAAGTCAGTTGGATCGTAAGCTGGTTACACGGTACGTGGTTTCCTTCGACGTTAGAATTATGCAAAGTCACGAATAAGATTCTACATCTTCGTCCAACCCACCTCTCGCAGAACTTGTTCCCAGTCTGCTTCGCACTTACTGGAACGAGTTCATAACAAATCCACGAGAACTTTTTTTTTTTTAACGTTTCACCTACAGTAGCAATGACTTCTTCCTCGTACACCCACTTAACTCTCAGGCAAAGTGCAGACAATTTTCTTTCTCCGTGTAGTAATTCATATTCATCAAATGATATTGTGTAAAGGAAATACACTTTTTATACATAACAATCCCGAATTCATAGTACAAACTTTAAGGGTTGGTTCAGGATTACAACAATCATTTATTGTAAAAGAAAGTACTGGCGCAAGTGACGCGATGAGGCGCAGACACAACAAATACGTCATTTCGCCTTCTAGTTTTCTGACCAAAAGCTTCGTTAAGATTTATTATGATTGTACGGGTGGCGAGGAGTACTTCATGACAGCAAAAATAAAACCATTTTAATTTTTTTCTCTTGGCGTTGTGAAATCATTAAATGTTTCACTCCATAACTGAAAAACAATCATTTCTACTGGCTAACTACGTTAGTTTAAGTTGTGAGCTTATATACAAGAAATGTTTAGTACCACCTCCTGTCACATTCTTGAATTTAGACCGTTAATTCAAACATATCCTTGACGGCAATACCAGTTTTTCTCCCATACCAGAAAGCAAATTATAGCGAGGGCACATTTATTTGGGAAACATTAAAATATTTCATGAAACTCTGAAGTGTGTTCAAGATTCTATCAGCTCTCATCTACTTTTTTTTCAATCTTTTTCTATTCAACACTTTAAAATTAAATTTTGATGACACGAAAATTTAATACTACGACTAGTTTACACGACTGGAAATTATTTTTCTGTTAATATCAATGTAGTTTATCAATAAATAAGTATATTAAACAACTTTTAGTGTCAAACGATCTCCTCGTAAATTTCATTATAGTAATCCCCAACTACGATAATTGTACTACAGTAAATCTGTTAGGGGTCGTTATTGTCACGATCTTGGGTGATGGGGATTAGCAAAACATGACGGTTCGGGATATTTTAAAAAATTCTTAATGTTTAAAAACCACACACGTTTAAAATATGGCAAATAATTGAGGCAAATTTTCCGACAGTGAAAACCAAAGTCTTATAATCCCACATACGCACCACATTCTCCGTGCAATACCTTCGATCTTTAAAAATCTATTTAGTATAGAAATAGTTATATTTTCTACTTTAATTATTGTTTTTTATGTTATGATACGAAGGGGATTATTAATCTTCACGATTAGAGGGTCGTTTAGTGACGTCACGTTGAAGAGGAGTTTGGTATCACGTGACAAAGGGTGACACAGGAGGAGGGGAGGGGGGATCCTCAAAGATTACGTGACTTAATTTATGAACGATTCAGTGTGATTCAAGCCTCAAATAAGGAACAATTACAGAGGAAGAGACTGAAACGTGATGCCTGCATCGGTTGTGGAAAAGGTTATTGAGTTCTGCATCTATTTCAGGGTCAGGTAAGTTCTAGAAGAATGGGTGCGTTAGTGTAGATGTGAAGATAATGTTAGTGAAGTGAAGTGATACGAGGGAAATGCGAGAGTTAGAAAGGGAGGGAAGGGAAATATCAAGTGAAGTGCACTAAAGGGGTAAATCAAAAGTTCCGAGTCATTCACCGTAAAATGTGCAATAATTATTATTAATTTTTACTTGTTGCAGCATCACATGTTTTTATATTTATTTTAATATTAGTTTAATCATTTATTTAACAAATTTAAATTTCAGTTCGCTGTAAAGTGTATTTTTGTATTCCTCATATTCTGCCACCAAGAAAGATCTGCCCATCTGCAGTTAATTAAATATTATTATTAACACCACACGATTTGCGAGCCGCGAGAGTTCTCTCCTGATTCACGAGCACAATGAGCTGCAATACACACTCTTACGTATTACTTATACTCCAACTCATGTTTCTCCGCTTCGGAGAAATTTAACAAGAAAAAAACTTATGAACCGAAACACACTGTGTTTATTAGTTTATTGTATATTAGTCGCAGTAAATTACTTTGTTGTCGTCAACAGGGCTAGTTACAATTATTTATTTATTGTCAGTCTAACTGGCGTGATGTTGGTATAGGGCTTGAGCACAGTGTAACCAACACGTTTACTTCACCATCAGAGTAATGATATTCGTACTTCGCGTTATGTTGGCAGGTCATTTGAACTTCTGAAAACTTTAATCCATAGCCAACCTCGGACACCAATTCAATTCGCGTGCACTTGTGGAACTATTGTGCCCCATCTGCACCGAATAATACCTTCTGTCCTCGTTTGTTGTGTTGTCAAATTTTATTTGTTTACAGCAAATACTCGCTTTTATGACTACTATTTATATTTATTTGCACATGACTTGAATTCGTATCAGTTGGCAATTCGTATTAGGCAGCCATATTGCATAATTTTCGACTTGGAGAGTAGAGAGGAGGAGCTAAAACTCTTTCTGAAATCTGTCCACCGAACCTATTGAAAATAAGGAAGGCGCTCACGTACGTAAGTTGCCTCTGTGGAGAGGGTAACATCGGGTGTGATATAGCGGTTAATATTAATATCTTAAAACATAATTGGTGTTAAACTGAATTAAAACACTAGGGACAGCACTTGGTCATACGCAGTTTGTACTGTTTTTTGACAATTAATTTATTATTATTATTATTATTACTTACTCATTGCGTTTTGTATGTTTCAGGTTGTCGAAAATATATTAATTATCCCTAAAATCAGATATAACTAATTCTATTAGTTAGACGTGTTTTAGATATTTCAATTATTAAATTGAATTTGCAGTAAAAGTAGTACGCGATACAATACTCTATATTGTTTCGACTAACTTCATATTAGATGTACTGTCAAACACGTATCTTCAAGGAGTCAACTTACGATCAACAGCGCTGTGATTGGCAAAAATTGGAAGTATTTATTCGAAAATTACATAGGGAGATCGAACTCTCCTTCCCTGCTGTAGTCTCTCTCTCTCTCTCTCTCTCTCTCTCTCTACATATATTAATTTATTTAATCGACCTCAACGGTCTCCTTGGATATACAGCAATAAGCAAAACAAGGGTATCTCTTACATTTTACCATCTCTTTCGCGTTTTCCACACTTCACAACTTAGCTGTTACAGAACGTTCCGTTCACCGTCCTCGCCACGTGCAGGCTTTTGCTATCATCTACTATCACATACATCCTCTTATTCCTGCAAAGCACATTGCAAAGTACTCTAGTAGTCGCTATATCAACCTAATCCACAACTACACCGATCATCTCTTCAAATACGACTTCGAGTATATATTATTCCAATGAATATTTAGCCCGAAAAGTGTTAAGAGATACGAGTATGTGAAGCGCAAACCTTTGCCTCCGTTCGTCGGTCGCATCGCCGCGCCGTCACCACATCGCATTCAGAGTAACATTCGGACGAATGAGTTGAATGGCGGCGGAGGGGTGGGGGGTGGAATGGGGCCACGGCCGTCATCATTTGCAACCACCAACACTGCCTCCGCTGAAGCCGTTTGGTTTGCCACTACTCTCACCTTTCCGAGCATTGCCACCCACACCTACCATACCTTGCGTCTTGTCTCGCATTCTATAGCAGCTGCAACCGCACGAACGATGCACTGGGGTTACTCACCGAAGTTTGGAGTGACAAGGAGACTTCAAAAATGAAGTCATCTCACTAGTATTTCACAAGATTTTACTAGTATTTCAATGGCATTTCATTCCATTTCACTTATTTTATTTCAGTATTGCAACACTGAGTAACCATAAGATTTCACGAGAGAGTAACCACTCTGTGTTCGTTCACATTTTGATACATTTTCTTCCCTTACTAATACGTAGGGTTAGGAATTTTACGAGTAAATTTCATATGAAGAAAGGAAGGGAAAATGAGGTAAAAGGGGGACAAAAAGGTGCAATTTTACTCAATTAATTCGGGAAGTCATCTTGCTTCTATTCTAAGTCATTGGTTTACAAATAAGTACATAAAATCACTACACAGAAGAAGGAGAAAAATGAAGAAAATATATCAGAATGTGAAGGAACACAAATTTTCGAGACCTTGTTCTTGCAACCGAACTGCTGTCAGGTATCCACGTTTACGAAAAAATATAGTCTTACTATTTCCAGTTTACTGCAAGCTGAGGTAACATGAATTAAAATTAATTAAATATTTCATTCGAAATCATGTATAAATGGAAGAATATTCATGTCCTATCTCTTAGAAATGAGCTCTAAAAGATAATTGAAAAACTGTTTTCCTACCAAGTGTATTATGGGAATGGATTGGAGAAAAAGGGATAAAGTTACGGAAAAAAGTGAAAAAGATGCTAAAAGCAGCCTTTCTAATCTAGAAACAAAAAATTCACTTATCATTGCGAGTAGCTTTAATTTATTCGAAAATAAGGTGATCACCTAAAAATTCTTATCCCGCGAATGAGTACTGAAACCTGAAATAATACTACAGATATCACATCTAGGGTCACTCAAATTTATGTCATTCTGCCCAGTTCAATATTTTTTGTTTTATATATGTTTGTTCAAAGGATTATAACATTCCTACTGGGAGGAAAGATATCTAAAAAATGGTATAGTTCTTTAGTTTTAACTAAGGCAGAGACAGGATTCACCAAAATTCACAATTTTCCTTTATATGACGAAAGCATTTTATTTTTCATGCCTTTAGTATGAAGCTATCAGGCGCTAGTCAAGCGTACATAACCATTTCTAAAACATTCAATAATGTTATCTATTCTCTTTATATTAAAATAATCATTATAGCAAAAATAAATGAATTGTGTTTTAAAAAACGGCAAACAATTAATTATTCCGTTTAAATTGAAACATAGTATTTGAATAATGGTCTCTAGTTTGACTAGTGTTCTCTGGTTTTGCCACTGTTTTGTTGAATAACTATGATTGTACGGAAAGGTAAGACAATTTTTCGTTTTGTTTTTTGTAAATTAAATTTCTGACACGACCAATAACTTTTTATACCAATATCAGTGAGAAGTACGAAATAATTTATATCCATATTAGCCCCGAAAGGTCACAATTTTTTATTCGACAACTTTATACATAATAATTTTTTTTCTTTCATTAAAAAAAGTGTGGTATTTCATGACTGTCGTCAGGTCGATCATACTACCTTCAGTGGGAACTGGTTTTCAAACATATGACTGAGCTGGAGACTTCAACGCTGGAGACAGCAAGCTACACAAAGCTGTTATACATATCATTATGAAAGAAGTTCATGTTGCATCCATTCAGGCACTAAAATAGTAAAATCTGAACTGAACTAAGAAAAATCTTAAGTAATAGTACTGAAGAATTTCAAACATCATTCTCTAGTATAGGAGCGAAGGATATTGTACAGAAATTCGTTCTCCGCATGCGGACACAAATCTATTTCTCCCAGCAAATTATATTATTCAATATGGTATTTAACGTCTTTCAAAACGGGGTAGCGTGTGGGATGTCATACGAACTCCCGCGTTGTGAAAACCTACTTCTCCATTTCATGCATTCTTCAATGTGTGATCTAGATACGATAAGAGGTATAAATAGTAAAGCAAAAATTAACTGAGTATTTAGACGAAAGTTTTAATATTGACTGAAATTAATGAAATAAAATACTTAGTTACAATTTCGTAAAAAACATTGCTAGTCAAACTTACGTGACTACGTGTTACTTTTAAGTGTTTATAAACCAAATTGTTTTTATTAAATTGTAATAACGTGTATTTTATTGTATTAACTTGAGTAAACATTACAACTGTCCGCAAAAAAAATTAAGTTTATTTTTTCTATTCATTATTTTCAGAAGTGTAGACGTGCAACATCACCATCATCATAAGAACCTTTCCATCTCAATTTCTGAAAAGCATTCCCAATATTTCCCATCCTCGCAGTACGTGCTGTGGGGTGGGGAGGACCTACGTGTGCTCCAGATCCGGCCTCAACCCTCTCTCTGCCTCCCCGCCACCTGTGATAGCCCTGGCGACGGCGGCGGTGGCGTCTCACCGCGAGTCTCCTGCGAGCGGACGGCGTTCAGCCCAAGCAACAGTCCCTGGTCACTTTCACTCTCGAAGCTCGGGTTTGCGCGGCTGCGCCGACCGAACGCAGCGGCCAGTAGATAATAGGCTTTACCCGGGCAAGGTGTAAGCCCCCGCCGCCGCCGGTCTCAGACACCACTGCAGCATCTCCGCACACGCCGCCGCCGCCGCCGCCTTCGTAGTAACCTCTCTGGCCGCTGGACCGTTACTTGGCGAACGAAGGTAAGTCACTTGGGCACTCGTCCGGAACACGTCGAGATATACAAGGCATGCACACGCGGTTCATTTACGGGGCCACCACGGTCGTATGGCGCTACGGTTCGTTGCGCTAGGATCGTCAGGGTACAGTGGAGCGATACCCCAACAAATTCGTGTTTCAAGTATTACAAATGAAATTATAAACCAATCAAAGAGATTTGATAATAAAATACCTATTTTCTTGTTAGGTACGAATCCCGTCTCAGAGACGGTGAAACTGTAGTGACGAACTACCATACCGAATCTCGTCACGATCGCTTTGGAAGGTTAGGAATTTTTAATTTTTTTCTAATTTTATCGTCTGACGGCAGATTTATTTATTCTTCAGGAAATAAGTTTCACGAACTAAAAATTCTGTGCGTTGTGTATTTTTGACACCAATTTCCTCAGTTTTGTCCCACTGTAATCTCTCTCTCTTTTCCTCCCGCGAGCGCGTGTTTGCTCCGGCGACCGTCGACGTGCGCGTGGCGCTGGTATCGCGCGAAATATCGCTGAAGGAGATCACGACCGGGTATCATGAGGAGGATGAAGCACGAAAACGGTTGTCTGCGGTCAAGGGAGAGATAAACGACCCGAGAAAGAAGTGCATATTCATTGTGCTTCCCACTCACCGCTCGTTGAAGTGTACTTTCTTTGCATGGTGGTACTTCGACGTTATTTAGGGACTAGCAATATACTCATCGTACAGGGATTACATTTTGGAATAAGCTTCAAACTTTCGGGTATCGTCTGCGAGACTGGCAACAAAAGAACTTAAAAACGAATTTCGACGAAAATCATTCGACACCTTTTGATAGTCTTTTTGTTTCGTGGCAAATAGCAAACGATAATATAAGAAAAGCTGACCGTAATGTTCTAGGTTCCTTCTAGAAAACGCGGGTGTAAAGTGTTGTAGATTTGACCTATCCGTATACAAACTCGAAATACTACTTTACGTCGTGAATAATACGCAATGTTCTATCATTTTTTAGGAGATATTTAATAGAGAAACTCCAAAATCAGTGAAAGAACTCATCCGCTGATGCAAAAATGACCGTCTTTGGAAAAAGAAAAAAAAAAAATTTAGTAAATTTTAGCGTATTTTATATTTGCATTAAGGTAGAGCGTGCAGTAAAACTAAAAAAAAAAACGTTCGAACAAACACTTGAGGTGGAGTATGAAGTATGTCAATATTTTGAATTTCAAAGAATATACAACTTGATATTTCACGAATATAAAAAGGAAATGAAATAAGAACTTATGTCCGAAATAAGAACAAAACTATAAAGCCCGAAATTCTATTTTTGAACTTGGAATCGGAAAAAGATTATCGGAACACTCAAAAAAATAACCAAATAGTGGTGTTTGCAATAATTAATCCACACAGACGTACTTACGATACTAATATTATGAAATGAAAAAAAAAAATCATTTCAGCGTAAAATTATTAAGTGATTGATATTCTTATTTAGTTGCTCACCGTTCCACTTAACGCACTATCAGACCCGCTCCGAGAACAAGATTTCTATGGAATAAAAAAAAAGGGTGAGTAAAAGTTAATCAGTGAAGTGAACTCATTAAAAGACTCGTTTGAGTGAATCGATCTGTGAACAGAATCATTCATTTATGGAGAATGCTTGCGGCATTGATCAACGAGTGACATTCTTATTCTTATGCAATTCGGTTGGATTGTACGTATCCATTCAGAGAACGCCACTAACACGGTGCATGTTCGCAGTGACGGTGCAGAAAATATATGGAAAGATATTCTTTCTTTTGCAACGCCAACGTTTCGGCAATTTATTTTTCCTTCATCAGGACTACAAAGAACATACACAATTTTTCATTATTTATAGAACACTTTGAAACATCTTATTAACACAAATAATATATCAGTGATTACTCCCCTTCTAACTATGAAAACTGTTACAAACACACACCCAAAAGAATATTATTATATAAAAATAGCATACAGGTATGAAGCTATCTTTCTGTTATTAAATGAAAAGAGTGAATTTTCGGGTGACGAAGAGGAAGATCGTAAAGAGACTAGAAATTAACAAAATTAGAAATAGTGTCTACATAATACTGAAACTCCTATTTAATTTATTAAACTAAAAATGTATTACTTAAAGTATTTTGGTCTCGGAAGGATTTTGTTAAACATTTCAAGTTTATTTTTAAAGTTACACGTAAGTGTGTAAGACAATCATTAGACATTCTATAATTTAAAAAAAATATATATAAAATTTTGGAAAATCCTGTTGGAAGAAATATTCGTATTGTTGGAGATTTGAATAAGTTTCTTTTATTTCGCGTTAATGAATTATTCTGACTCATGTTTGAATGATATTTTTGTAAAAAAAAATGTTTGCAAAACAAATCAATTTCCCCATTAACACACAGATTTTTATAATTTTGCCAGGATTTTGAAATTATTATCATCAAAGCCTTTCACAAGTTTACATTAACTTGGTTTAAAATTCATATTATGCTAGTGCTGAACGGATTGAAGAGACACTTCCAGGGTCATATTCTTTAGAGTCGGGAATAGGATTTAAGCTCAGTTTCATTTTCTTGAGAGATTAGAGAAAGAAACTTAATTCCATGTAGATTTTGTTGGTGTCTATTAATTTTGAATAGTGATAAACCGTTTCTGATTCTGAAAACTTGTTTCTGTATTCTGGCATTTTCACTTAAGAGCTAATTTTTGCACAGTTAGTAAAATTTTGCTTTTTATATCTAAGGTTGTATGACAAACTACGGCATCTCAAAAATTAATGGTTGGCATATCAACCATTATTTTTGTTAAAATTCAAAATTAAAATATGAAGCTGAAGCTTCTTTCCTTTTTCCATTTATCCTTTATCTAATCTGACCTTCGATTATGTTTTCTTCAGTACCCTTTATTTGCCTTTATTACCCATCTTGTATCGGTAGTAATATAGAAAAAATAGGTTTGTCAGTACCATGAACATTAATATAAATTTTGAAACACATGAAATCCATTGAAATGAAGAAGAATTATTATTGTCATATTTTTAGACTTGGAGTCGAGTCTAAAGTCAATATCAATGATCCCAATTTTTTGTTACTGTGATATCGAAACGTTTCATGAATCGAAATAAGTAGACCCCTAATTTTGAATGAGACACATAGTAGCGATATAAACAAAATAATAAATCAAAATCCTTTTTAAAAACAAGCTTCCATTTATCCCAAGAATAAAATATGTTTAGGTCTGTATTAAGGTAACGCAATGTCAAAGGGTAATTCATCCATACATATTTCACATTAGTATATCAATCGTATGAAAAGTAAACGTGCTTTCTATCGCTGAAAACGATTTATAATTATATATTAAATTATTTTTCTCCATGACGCGCGAAATGTTCATAGAAGTTGATACCAATAAATTTCACAGGACAGTGATTGGTTGGGAAGTACCTGCCGAAGTATGTACTTTCTTCACAAATTGCGTGACTCGCTTTCTGAAAACAAAATATTTAATATAAATATATTTGATACATTTGTTTGTGTGTGCCCAAGCGAAGGAGATGTTTCCTTGTCTAGGTCCTTTCTTTCACGCTCCAATGGTCTTACGAATACCCCTCGCTTCGCTTTGGCCGTCTGGGTCATGGCGATTACTGTTGCATCTCTTCAGAAGAAAACGCTCACTCTGAACAATAACCCTGGTTCCCACAAAGTAATAATTTAGAGAGGAACAATGCGAAGATTCAACCTTCATCCATTCATCGAAGCGAATTTAATGGCTGTAATTGGAATCGTTCGAAGAAAATATTACTCTTAAACTGTTCACTGGATTTGAGGCTCTTGTTTGTCAGCATCCCGTTACAAGTACTTTGATTACGTTCATATTTTATTTTGAGTCGCCAATGCACATCAGTAGTAAATCCATTGACTTATGAAAGTATAACAGTAATGGTGTATTTATTTATTTATTTCTTATTACTGTGACTGGGGACAGTGAATTGGGAAGGAGATATGTTGGGTTGTCGAGGAACCTACAGCGCCGAACCGACATTTGTCGGGAGTACGTGAGGCAAATCCCAAGTGAAAACCTCATCCAGTTTGAACCCACACTCTACCACTCAGCGATATCGTGGAGGCGAAGACTCCACCACAAGACAACTACTGTCGGTTTAAGATACAAACACGGTTATTATTAGTGAAATAATGAAATTCGTATTATTATTTTACGAGTCGCTTTTATAATACTACTATTATCGTCTTTTTTATTATTAAAATAAATAAATCATTTACGACTCACGACCTTACGATGGACTGTTTAGTGTATTTTTTTTTGTTGTTCTCTAAATGATTTTCGTCCATCCTAAGGTCGTGAGTCTTGAATTATTTACTTATACTTCTAACAATTTTTTCGATAAGAAAATAGACTAATTCATTTACTAATCTGTCGTCTTCGTTATAACAGGTTTCTAGTCGTAACGTTCCCCCAGCATTTTCAAAGCGACTGCAAATTCTTCGAGCAGGTCCAGATGTAGACCATTTCTTCGGTCAAGTTTGTAACGCTCCATTGCACCAGATATCGCGATCTCGAGAACGAGTATATGTCCGTGTAAGCGAAAACCGTGAATATTGAGAAGATAGCGATGAAGGCTGCGGTAGGTCTTAAGTGTAGGGTAAGCCGGGGTAAAGGTTTGCACGGGGCAAAGGTTTGTATTGATGTGTGAACAGGTGGGAGAAGGTTTTCCGAGTAAATCCGGTACGTAGCGCACTCGTCTACCTCCCTTCAGTCGCCTTGTGGAACCTGAGCCGACTCCGCGTTCTGCACACAGAAGAAAATGAGGTGAAATCATTTTTCTCATTTTCGATGTTATTTCGATGTTATTTCCGCAACATTTACGTAAAATTAGGTCCTCAACATAATGATCAAAGGTTTCAACCACTTTTTATCTATTTAGTGTGTATAATAAGATTTCAAATGTCACCTACAGATTTCGAGTTTTCTAGTGCAACGAGGAAGAAATTCCGTCCAAACAAAACTGTTCGAAAAGGGGCAAAAGTTCGCAAGTGATTTGGGACAAAGGTTCGCAGGTGCCTATCCGCGAACCTTTGCTTCACACCTTCAAACCTTTGCCTCTTACACTGTTTCAAAGTAAAATCTTTTCTTCCTATCTTTTTCCCTTTTCTGTAAATTTAATGGATTACTGATATGATAAAAGTAACTATTGAGTATTCGCTAATTCAAGGAAGACTTCGATCAGACAAGGATCAAGAAAAGGAGTTGATTCAACATTGTGTTGATTTAGACAAAAGGTTTTTCGGGCTTAACCTAAAATCCTTGAAATTTCTACTTTACTCTTATGCTAAGAAAAACAATATTAAATGCCCATTCTCAGAGTCTACCAAGATTTTACCAAAGCTTTCCTAAAAAAGGAACAGATTATCACGAAGGACCCCAAGAAAAGAGAGTATGGCACGGACCATGGGATAATCGTATAAACCATGGGTTACACGATATTCAAAGGAATAATCTGTTTCATAATCCAAAAGTGTCCCTGCTATTTAATTCGTAATATTTTTCTGTTAACATACGAAGACTTTGTCTTAGGGAAGAACAACTTGCAACTCTATTCAATATAACGAACCATCTTGCGACCTGTGCTAGGAACACCGATAAATGTATTTAAGGCAAATACGATGTATATTAGGCAGTGGCTGCAAAATAGGAACAAGATCAGAATATAAAGAAAATAAATTGAAACACGCAATCGACAGAGATAAATAGCCATTGAACAACCAACATCGGCTGCGACAGCCGATCTCAACTATTTTTAGTGCAACTCATAATATGTTGGATTGCGATAACCTACATTTTAACACTACGATTATGGAAGTTAAACAGAAATTGCGGGGAAGATGTGACCAATAATGCTGTTCGCGGATTAACATTTAAAATACTTCATTACATTGAAAATATGTTTATTACCATTCACTTGTTCAAACACTTCCGAGCATTTTCTATAAATTTAATTTTCGTCTCTAAGTTGTGATAAAAAGTCTCTAGTCTACAAATTAAAAAAATATTGTAATGAATATCAGGTGATTTAACACGAAATGAAATCAAATTGCACCAAGAAAGTCAGGCTTTATAATTTTCTCATTAAAAAAAGACAAGTCAAAAGAAGATAAAGTCAACAGTAAAATAGGTAGATCACCTCGTGCAAGGCAATAAGGTGCTTTTGTTCCGAATATTTAACGATATCACTGACCTACACTCCTCATATCATAAACGGATGAACATAAAAATACTTTGTTACCTTGAAAATATTTTTATCTCCTTTCACTTATTCAAACATTTCCGAGTGATAGCTTTAAAATCTAATTTTTGTCTCTTAAATTGTAGAAAAACATCTCTCATTGATAAATTTTAAATAAATTTAAAAAAATAGTAATCACTAAATACGAAATGAACTAAAAAGTCAGTCTTTATAATTTTCGCATATTAAAAGATAAGTCAAAAACATAAATCGTAAAATAGTTATACTCGTATCACCTGGTGCAATGCATTAAGATACTTGAGTAGCAAATATTTAATGTCATCACTGACCTACACTCCTCAAACTCCGTTTCCAGCATTCGTTTGCCTCCAAGATTGCACAATCCGCTCCCGAACATTTGCAGTCGCAACTTCGTAATTTCCTTCAAGATACTGCCACTGTCACGATGCGCGCGCTGCTCCGTCGCGCTATCGTCGCGCCATCGAGCCAGCCAGCATCGCCGCCAGCAAACGAACACAACGCGGAAAACAAATTGTTTTTGTTCCGCGCTGCGCCGCCCGACGCTGTTTTGTTTACGCGAAGGCGGACACCGTTTATCGACTGTTTGACACATTATTCTGACATCTTCCTACGGGTGGTCTGCGATACATTTCGAACGCGTTTCTTGCTACTGTATCAAAATTGTTAATGTATTGAAACTATTAATGTACATATTTTATCAATGTTTAGTGATATCGAATTTTTAGAAATTTTAAAGTGCTATAAAAATAACATAAAAAGGAAAAGAAACATTAAATTATTGTCGTATTAATTTTTTAATTAATTTTTACACAACACAAATATTTCAAAAATGTAAATCTTTTATATATCCATTACGTGAAATATTAAAATGTCTGCAATGAATTTCGAATGCGTTTTTTTTCTCTGAAGTGTCAAAATTGGGAATATATTGAAACTATAAAAACATTTTTGTCATCGACGTTGAATGCTCTCGAATTTTTAGATATTTTAAGATTTATCAAATAAAAATAATAACATAAAAACGAAAAAAATCGTGTTAATTTTTAAATGTCAAAAATATCTTTAGAATGTATTTTTTAAATTTATTGTCTTATATATCTATTACGTGATACATATTATGAATGCACCCGATTTTAATTTCTCGGAAAGTGGTATAAGAATACTTAAATTGAATCACAATGATGGTTTCATATGTAACATGAAACGTCAATTTTCTGGATATTAAATTTAATTTTTCGAGATCGAAATAATATAAATTTAATGGAATCAAAGTAACAAATAAATAAAGATAACCCATTATTTTTATTCGTAGGACAACATTTTGCCGAACCGCGATGCAAAGTATCAAGACGGTAATTACATTTTATTCGACCTGTTTTATTGATTTATTTATTTTTTGGTAAACGAAATAAATATGAACAACTGATTTTTGAAGTATTTGGAAATAGTCTGATATCTAACACGCCACGGAAATTTTGGAAAATATTTGCTAACGATAGGAAGAGCTGAAGGAGAAGAATACGTCTGTGGGAATAAAATGAATATTTAAATATAGTGTATGACCGATGTGTACAGTGCGTAATGTAATAAAGGAAAAACAAATAAGGGCACAAGGAAGGCAGTTGACAACATCCACATCCCCGTGGTACAGCGCCATGACCAAAGACAGAGATGTAGACTCGTGAGAGACTTTGATGTATTTACAAACGGTAACTATGAATCACTTCCATTTAATGTTAATTATTTATAGAGTATCTGTACAACGACGCAGTTTGAAATACGGATCAATGAATAAAAATTACGGTATCTTTCAAATATTTTATATTTATTATCATTTAGTGGTATATTTTTATAATTAAATATTCATTATTGGATACGAATTGTGCCCATTAGCCTGAAATTAATTCTCTTTCGCTACTGTTGCTTCGAATGTTATCACACCAAAAGTGTCGCGTGAACAACGAGGTTCAATGAGCAACTGTAACTGTATAAATTATCATTCGACCATTGACAGGACTCACTCATCATAACCCACTTGATCGTTGCTGGCTCACACGCCCCGGAATATTGGTCATAATTTCAGAGGATATCACCAAATGGTCGTGTTGAGGACCTTTTAGTTCATGAGCTACACTATTCGTTCATCGTTACAGAAATAATCATATGAAATAATATTTAAAAAAACACGGTCACAACTTTTTACCCCAGTCTTTGATTTGGTTCAATATATCGTAATAGAGCTCCCTCATAATTTAAAAATAACGAGTTTTTATTATTACACGTTTATTTATTATATTTCTTTAATAAATTTATTGTCACTACGTGGAGGACAATAAACTAATTTAATCTTCGGGAGCAAGCGAGGAGCCATCCCATCAATTCCAATCAAGGGCCCTGAGGCAGAGGCGGATTGAAACGTTATTTTTATGTTCGTTAGAATCATTTNAGAGACAGGTTCGTTATCATATAGGAGGGATAAAAGAACGCTGGACCGCAAAATATTTAAAAGACTGTCATGGAATTGACCCTCGTTAACGAATAGGAGAATTGCTCATTACAGAAAATGCTAGAAACGGTCACCGTTGACGTCGATGCAGCGCCATCAATCTGCGAGACAAGTACAGCAGCTCCGCTTGAAGGACAGCAGCGTTTTCAATGTTCTGCTGTAGCTCTTCCAAAGCGTGAGGATTATTTGAGTACACCTGACACTTCAATTCGACCTACAGGTAAAAATAACAGGGAGAAAGGTAAAAAATAACACGCAATCGAGGTGGCCAGGAGAATTTTTCAGTCCTCTCCTCACCAAACACCTCATGCACTTGTGACAAGGTTCTCAAGACAGCAATCAGTTATTGCGTCGACGTCATCAGGGGTCAATTCCAGCATTTTTTGAGATGGACAGTTCTCCGGTTTATTACGTTTCTGTCTCATGATTGAAATTATTTTACGAGCAGTAATTTTTACCCACCTTGTGTAACTTAACTCACAGTTCCTTCTTATTCTTACCAACGAGACAATCCGTTTATAGTAACGAAATATTCACAATCACAGCAAAGATATTCACAATCACAAAGATATAATCACAGATACACATTTTCCCACCAAGTATACCAACAGCAATATCTTTTGCGCGTCTTCTCAACCTGTTTGAAAGAAACGTACCCTGAAGCTTCAAAAGATTTGTGGTTGTTGTACCAGTTGCTGCCAGATTCTGCACACGCGGCGTAGAGGTCAAACACGATTTTTTGGTCACGCTCCGTCCGTCTATCCTGAAACCCTTTTCTCCATTGGCCCTGATTTTCATCCCAGTAACTTCGAAGTAGCCCTCTAACGAGACGATTGAGCCTACGTGCGCTGGGTGATATTACAGTTTTGATTTAGGCTATTCAATCCACTGTAATTGAGAGATTTTTTTTTTATATCTCAATTTGTGGATGTATCTCAATAACCCAAGATGTAATTACTGCACGATAATACGGGTCAGATTCGAAATTATTTTGATGGAACAAAATAGTACACATGTCTATTCTGATATATAACAGAACACACTTACAAATACTGGAATTTGGCGTTTATGTCCAGTTTGTTGCCTTAAAGTTGAAGAGAAGCAATTACTGTCGGAAAGTATAACTGAAGAAATTTGCATTTATAAATGGCCGGAAAAGAGTTGAATGATGTTAACTAGCTTCAGGACACGAAACCACTGTATACTCCGAAACATTAAAGAACTCGAAAGAAAAAGAAACATCCATTATATAATCAAATTAAATAAATAATTCAAGACTTTCGACTTTTTACATTATGGACGAACAGTATATATTTTGTAATTAAATCAGATAATATATATCTTCTGTTCGACCACAAAGTAAAAAGTCGCAAGTCTTGAATTATTTAATTTTCTCTTCAATGTCTTAGTTCTTATGACTGAGATGAACCGACGTATACTCGAAGTCACGATACTTTGTCTAAAATTATTCAATATGGCTGCCTTAAATGAATTGCCAACCTCTACGAACAAATCCTTAAAACACGCGAAAATTTCAAGGAAAACTTGGTAGGAATATTTAAGGAAAAGCGTGGTCACCACGAATTTAAGTAATATACAAATAAATATTAACAGTAGTCACAAAAGCGACTATTTTATGTAAAAAAATACAAATTAATAACACAATAAACAAACTCACAATGTATTCGTTCCGAACGCTCGATGCAGAAAGAAGAGAACAGCGCCACTAGAGCACGTGAATTGATTGTTGTCCGAGGTTAGTTATGAATCCAGTTTCGAATGTCTTGCCAACTGANACGCGAGGTACCCTATCATTACTCTTATGGACGATGGTGAAGTAAAAGCGTTGGCTACATTGAGTACTAGCTCTGTAGTATCATCAAGTCAGTGAGACTGACAATAAATATATAAATATATAAATAATTTACAATGAAGTGAGCTGTTACAAACTGCGTATAACCACATTGAGGACAATAAAGTAATTTACTGCGACTAATACAAAATAAACTAATGAATACAGTGCTGTTCCGTTCATGTTTTTTCCTCTTAAGTTGAGTTTCTCGAAGCAAAGTATGGTGATTTACGATAGAATTGGGTCTCACTAGCGCTCGTTACCGTGGTCCGTAGCTGGCCAAAACGAGAAACATACCAGGGAGAAAGTTGCGGAACGTCACTAGTGATAAAGCTATTTCATCGTTTCACTGTCCGTTATAGATTGTTTTTGAGGGGCTTTAAGACCCGTCACCGGCAAGGTCATTAGAACCCTTCGCGTTATACTGTGTTCGCTTTTTGGAAGTTTCCTTTAACGTAAATTCAACAGTGGGGTTGGAAGTGAAAATGTCTGGTCGTAAAGTACTACTAGCGTAGGTAGAATTAAATCACTAAAATATCTTCAATCGGTATGAATAGAATACATGTTTTTATTGTAATTTCAACTTTAAAACATGCATCACCGGACATTTAAATGAAATAATTGTAAATGTAATCGTTCGTGAAATACATTGAATCTTATGGTGGAATCACTTATTCTCAAAAATAAACCGACGAAAGTGATGGAAGTTTTCCTTAATTTGTAGTAAATTTTCAGAAGTATTTTTACATCACTTTTGTCTATATGTCACTTTTGCTGAGGTGTGACGCATAAATCACGAAGCCGCCATGTTCTTCCTTCTGTGCATTTGAAATGTGACAAGTGAGTTCCTTAATATTGTTTATACGAATATATTAAAAGATAGAAATTAATCATTTTTTTCGTCATTATGATTTGTAATGCAGTGTTATAAAAAAATTTCAAAATAATAAGGAAAACAATTTTACTTCTCAGGTTGAACAGTCCATCTTCGTCTGCATAGTAATACAATGAAATAGATAAATTTCAATCTATTAAAGCAGACAATTTATTATCACTCGTAAATTAAATCATAAGGAGTGAAAGCTCAAGTCAAACTCTGTTAATGGTACCAATTAGCATCGAAACGTTGTGATTTTAATAAGTTTTTAAGTATTCTATATGTTCTGGAACCTTGATGTATCTTACGTATACTTTGATTGGAGTGACAAAAAATTGTTTGCTTTAATAGATCGATATTTATCAGTTTCATTGTTTTACTTCTCAGTCATTTGACTAATTAGTATGGGCTCTAATGACCTCGATGTTGACGAGCCCTAAAGCCCCAAACAAACAAATAATTTATAAATCCATATTTATAAATTATTTGCGTGAAGAAACATGGAAAGATGTTTACAATTGCCAAAACACCGACGACAAATTCAATGTATTTATCTCAATATTCCTAAAACATTACAACTCTAGTTTTCCCATAAAACGCAAGTTAATTAACACAAAGAAATACAATAGATGGATCACCCAAGGGATAAGGATTTCTTCAAAAAACAAACGCCGTTTATATTATCTTTCAAAACGCTATAACCAACCACCCGAATTCCATAATTATTTTCGTAAATATAAGACTATTCTTCGAAAAGTAGTCTATGCAGCTAAAGTAATGGAAAACGACAGGCATATACTAAAATCGAACAACCGGATGAAAGCCATGTGGAATATTGTTAAAAATTACACGTCAACTTCTGAAAATCGCGAAGAAAATGTTTCTTTACTAAACGATGGCAAAATCGTATCAAATCCTCAGGACATCGCAAGTTTGTTTAATTCTTACTTCTCAGAAGTTGGTAAAATAACGAACTCAATATATCCAAATCAATGTCCTCCAATTATATCCACCCACATACCCAATTCTATGTTCACTTCCGAAACTAACGCCAGTGAAGTCATGGGAATCATCAGCTCCTTAAAAAACAAATTTTCACGAGGCATAGATGATATACCTGAGTTTATTGTTAAATCTTCGTCCCACGCTATATTAAATCCACTCGTAAATATTTTTAATAGTTCTTTATCGGAAGGGGTGTTTCCCAATATATTTAAGAGAGCTAAAGTGAAACCTTTACACAAGAAAGGAAACAAACTTAATATTGGAAATTACCGACCAATATCTCTACTACCCACTTTCTCAAAAATCCTAGAAAAATTGTTCTATAAGCGTCTTCTAGATTTTTTATCAAAATATAACATTCTCTCTGACGATCAACACGGTTTTAGGAAATCCTTTTCCACTACAAGCGCCATATTTTCCTTCTTAAACGATGTTACCACATCTCTAGACAGTGGAGAAAATCCTCAGGGTGTTTTTCTTGACTTATCCAAAGCATTCGATGTCATCGATCACGGAATTCTCCTTACCAAATTGCATTCTTTAGGCATTCGTGGACTTCCACATCAATGGCTAACTTCTTATTTAAAAGATAGATATCAACAAGTAGAAATATCCTATACTAAAAATAAAATACTTGAGCGTTGTCTTTCAGAAACAAAGCCACTTACTTGCGGAGTACCCCAAGGATCAATTCTCGGCCCTATACTCTTTTTATTGTATGTGAACGACATGTCATCATCCACATCAGATTGCAAAATGGTTCTTTTTGCTGATGACACTAATTTACTATGTAAACACGCCAATGCTCAAAAAGTTTTGTCTAACCTTTCGACTTGGTTCCATGCAAATCGTCTCATTGTAAACACTGACAAAACAGTGTCTATGTCATTTCACAATAGTATCACAAAATCTTTACCCCAGGTTTCTCTTTCTTTAAACGGAACACAATTCAAAACTGTTACGAATACAAAATTCTTAGGTCTCCATATTCAAGACAACCTCAAATGGAATTGTCACGTTGACAATCTTAATTCCCAATTAAGCAAATTGTGTTAAGCATTCCGAATCTTAGTTAATACTGTTATTCCACATATTTTCCGTTCCATGTATTTTGCAAACTTTTACTCCCATTTACGTTACGGCGTCATCTGTGGCAATTCCGGGCAGAGCGTCCAAACTTTCAGAATTCAAAAGAGGATAGTTCGGATAATTTGTAAATCTCACCCCCGAAACTCTTG
>NNCF01131355.1:79646-93476 GCA_002313205.1 Laupala kohalensis | reverse complement strand
ACATGGACCTTAAATAAATATTTTATGAGAGAAGTGTTAGTTTTTCTACATTTAAACGAAGTTACTAAGCGCAGTAACATAAGAAAAAAACTCTTGAGAGAAGCTGAGGCGGATCGCTGTTGAAGTAAAAAGAAATTGCTGTCGCAACAATTTTATCGTGAGGCTCTAACCCACAGACACGTCAGCACAAAGTTTCAGATGACGGTAAGGGCTAACGAGACGTCTCAGTTTCGAACCCGGACCCGTCTGTCGATCTGTGGTTGGCCCCTTTGCCCTCTATCCACGCAGTCGCCACGCCGCCGCAGCGCGCCTCCCAAGGACGACGAATGTTGAAATCGGGTGCAAAGCCGAATGCGTGAAGTAATTGTTGTGATTCCCTGCAAGGCGAACGGGTCCGCGGTGACGGGTGCAAAGCGGGCTTCAATATCGACGTAAAGAGGGCAGTGGACTCACGCGCTATACACACCTCGAGGAACTCGGGGTTTGGTTTCGCTTTTATAATCAGCAGTGGTCTTCAGTACCTTAAAAGAACGGGTCATTTCTTCGTGAAGAGATACCCCTCTCATATTACACGTTTTGCGTCTCATTCTATATTGCACTTCAGTATAAAAAGAAAAAAAAATACAGGGATGATACAGCACATTAATAGTACAAAAAAAAACATCATTGTATATACACAGGAGATAAAATGACACCAAGACGAAGAGGTATGTAAAGGGTTTTATTAGAAGTGAAAAAATGATTCAACTGTATATTACAACAGATGTTTAAATTTTGACCCATTAACGGCGATACCGACATCGCAAAGTCGTCGCGAGAAATCGCGACACTTCAGTAGAACGTATTCGCCAATATATGCGACATCGGTGAGCGGCGTGCATCGCTGTAAATGAACAAAACTTTGAACATTTATCGAAATTTGTTGTTGTTCAAGTTTGAACACCTTAATCACTTTCTTAATTCCCATAATAGAGCGATTTACGCACCTTTTTTTAATCGTGTGCTTTGTCTTGGTGCTGTATCATCTCTCCAATTTTTCATGTGGAGTATTATATATTAAGGAGAAAATTTTTATACATTAAGGTACGTGTTTTCTTTCCTTACTTCATGAATTGTCTCCCAGGTGCCCGATCCGATCGTACGCGGTGCAGGCCAATCATATTCAAGAGGATTTTCGGAGCGGGCGTATTAGGATATCGCTTCACGCTAATCTTATCTACAAAACAGTCAAACATATCACATATATCTCTACAACACCTTAAACTTCCCTCTCAAAAAAAATGTATTGCGTTTCATTGAGTTGGCAACGTTCCCTTCCGCCTCGATGCACTACGGCACACCTTATTTTATTCCACCTTGTTCTACCTTGCCACTAGGAAACAACCATACGTAAAGAAACTATGATTTGTCGCTATTTTAGGCTGATACAGTGTGACTGTAGATTCTGCAACGTACTCAATACGTTCTCACACAATCGTAAAGTTGTCTCATCTTTCATTTATGTATAATCATATTATGTATTTCACATTTTTTATATCAAACATTCACTGACATACATAATTCATTTTTACAGAACATAGTAGTTCCATACATTTAAAAAATCTTAATAATTTTCATTTTTACGAGCTTACATATCTTGCTTCGTTTGTTCGTGTGTTTGTACGTTGTCCTTCCGTTCCAAATTTGTTAATTGAATTTTCAGCCACTTCCAAGTTTGCGATCGAGCTGAAATTTTATTTAATTATTCACGCATAATTATTTATTATTTTAAGATTTAGTTTTCTCGTAGTTCAGACATTGATTTGGAAGTGAAGTACAGGAAACCCCCTTCTCATAGAGATTCTCTTCCAATCCTAATCTCGACTGATTCGACACGACACGACGCCTAATAAAACGTGCGTAGACATATATCAACACCGTCATGCACATCCATCTGAAGGCAACCACTTAATGTACAGTTGCGCTGCATCCATCCCACAGCATGGCCGAATCAGATATTATCTCGCAACCAGTGCGCAGACAGTTATTGCGTCTGCGCACGCGCAGACACTCGATCGCTCAAGGCATTCGCTGTCTGCTGCGCGCGCTCGTGATCTTCTCTCAACACACAACACTCTACATCATCTGCTCAGAGAGTGAAACAAAGCATATTCTCTGAAAATGCATGTAGAGCGCTGTGTGGCGAGAAAACATAGAATGAAGTTTCGGTTCATTTCTTGATTTAAGGGTTGGTTATCAACACAATTTTCACTCGCTTCATCCCTTCTTCTCTTAACTTAAAGGGGTGTAATTTTTGTGTAAACCTATGAGATTTCAGGAAATAATCCACACAAACCCAAGTATCGAGAAATGTCTCTCACTTGCATAAAAGAGCGTTGAGTCCACAGACTATTCACCTGACTTATGTTACTTGTTTTGACCAAATTCGCAACATGGATTTTCATATGTGTATCTTTTAACATTTGGGATTGTTGAAGAATTTCATATTTTCCAAATTTACGCACATGTTATGTTATGTTATGTAAATATAATTTCGCTAGCAGAACATTTCACTTTTAGGTTATATACTCCAAAACAATTATCTTAACAGTATTTAGATCATTTTGCTTCTACGATTCTGACACGTAGATTATACGTTCAGTGGATCGTCCGTCTCACGTAAGAATTAATCTCCGGGGACACATACACATAAGCTTCACAGCCAACAGTCATGCGAATGAAGATTCATGTCTACTGATTCGCAATCAATTTTAATTTTTTTCGGTTTTTGCGATTCTTCAATATTAACCATACTTCGTATTTTAGTTCCAATAATCCTTAAGAAGAGTCCTTTGAAATTCCAAAAATGTTTGTTCTTTCTGCTGACCATGATTATTTCCGCAAAGTTTCGTAAGTTAACATGAGTTTAGAATCGTGAACTCTGCTTCTACTTAATATAAATCGTTGTACGCTTTAAATACAGATGTAGTAGTCAATAACACACATCTTTAGGGCACAAAAAATTTCCATTTATCATCTCGTAGTATTGTAATCTATATAAAAGTATCTACCGCAAGTGAAAATACAAAGGAGATGATTCATTAGCTCATTGTACCTAGGAACAAAGGAGCAGTATATTGAAATAAACTGAAACAAGCTTCTCTGTTTAAAGCTTAAGCTCTCATTCTTATTTATATTAATGGGCAATAATACCTCGGTAACTCGACAACACAATATGATTGATGAGATATTGACTACTATGAATTCTTTAAAGAACCACGGCATTCACTTATTCCGTTCGCCGTTGCTAGCAGCGAAATACTTTTTATAGGTAGTTTAACACAACAGAATAAACTTGTTCTTTCGTTTCAACAAACTCAAGACAATTCTCAGAGAGCTACTAACCATTCAGTGGTCGGGTTGCGTTTTTTTCTTGGAACGTGGACAAATAATTAAAACTATTTGGATTACTCTCATCTAGGATATAATTTATTCTATCTTTTCACGCCGTTTTATGTTAAATTTATTTGTAATAAAAAGAGTGTAATGATGTAATTAGAATAATGAAGTCAGATGCATTTTGTGGCAGAGGTTTAAACAATTACATTTAGTAACCACAAAACTTATTACATTCACTTCTTTTTGAGTTATTTTTAATTCAACACCAAACACCAATAAAACAATTTTTGTGTTATTAATATTTACCCCTAAACTTGACTCACATTTTTCACAAAACCCTGTAAGAACAATTACGGATTATCAGCGTGCAGACATCGGCAATTCCAGCGAAATCCTATGCAATCAGCCCGTGATACATTGTTTACAAGGTACAAAAAGTTTGTGCTTAGGAGATACACTTGTGTTGCAGAAATAGCAATAATAACACATGTGCGGTGATATGATGCCACACCCGACCTTCGAAGGGTTAAGAGCGCGTGTTATGTTCCAGCCCTCATGAGTGACTGACTACCTTGATAGATAGTTAACGTAGCAACTCATTCATATTTATTTGTGATTAAATATCATTTAAAGGAATATTTATTGAAATTCAAAAATGTTCGTTATTAATTATTTTTGTAATATTACGTCATCCTCTCGATTCTGAATCGAGAAAGAAACATTCGCATGGCCTTTCACGTCTCTGGAACGAATTGATGAGTCATTGGAATATCAGTAAGAGATGTGAATAGTGCTCAGCTTTGAAGGCTGGTGTTACTGGACTGTAAACTTCCACTAAGGTTACTCAAACTCCACTTAAGACGAGAGCACGGTCGTCGTATTACAGAAGGGCTTGGCATCTATTTTGCACATAGAGTAGAACCCCTCTTAACCGTTCTCGTCAATATATAAAATCTGGATTACCGAGGTTTTTTTTTCGAATGACAATTTCATTCGTATTTCAGTGATTTGTTGACTTTGCATGGTCAATACCGTCAACGCAATTCGCTGGGAATTATCTCCTTACTGAACCCTCATGTTGTTCAGTAAGTCTCTCTACTTGGTCCTGTGGCAATAGTAGACTTATTTACGTCTATGACTATTATCTCAAAGAGTTTCTAAAAGTTTCTATCTTATGGATATATTTGTTCCGTGTACCTACACGTATAAATGACATGTGATACCTTTCGGTCAGATGAAAATGGCGGCGAGCCGGGAATCGAACTCGGGATCCCTGGATTGAACGCAGGGGTGTTAACCACTACACCACCCGTTCGCTTTCCACACGTGTACACCATTTCCATTCAAACTTATCTCCAGAAAGGGGATGTGTCTCAAGTCTTCAGGGGTTAGGTCTGCATGGAAATGGTGAACGAGTGATGTAGTGGTTAACACCCCTGCGATCAATCCAGGGATCCCGGGTTCGATTCCCTGCTCGTCGCCATTTTCATCTAGTCGAAAGTTATCGCAAGTTTATATCATATTCACGTAAACATCCGTTGAAGACCAAAACTCTTTCTAAAATGTTGTTACAGTGAAAAATGGTGATTAGTTATCTAGGTCAATTAAATTTAAAACTTCGAAAGATTATAATGAATGGCTTAAATAATTCTTCAGATAAAACAATAAAACCGAAAATTATGTGCTTCCTCGTTTTGAAGTGTCAGTACATAACACCAAATATTAAAAAAACTTTTGATTTTCATTTTACATCAAAACACGTTGAATATTTCGTTCGCAAATTGTAAATAATAGTTATCTGTATCTTAAAATTTTTAATGTAAGTAGATTGTATTATAACGTAAAAAGTATTGAAATACATTTTCATAGATATGAAACCTTATTAGTTTGCTTTACTATCCTAAAACACATTCATGTGAATGTTCCCAAAAAGAAAATACATGCGTTGTATTATTGCTCGCTTAGAATTATAATAGCATTACTTTTTAAAGCCAAACATTTGGCATATACCCTTACTTCTTCAATAAACAGGGAAAAGGTCTCATAAGTAGAAAAAGGTCTCGGCAAATTACAATTTCTTTACCGTTCCCCATAAAATGAGCTTTTATAATCAACGGTGCACACCGTGATCAAAGGTGTCTCGATTTTTTTAAAAATATTTTTTTTTTCAAATCAAGACGCGCTTGATCAGCCTATAAATGAAACACACTATTTCATTATAGGCTATTTCAGTTATTCTCTACAAATACTTTTATCTGAAGTATACTGAAAAGAACGTGGAAAGGAACATGTTTATTTCAGATCTAACGATTCGCCCCACACAAGAGAATTAAAACATTTTCTGCTCGCTCGAGCATAAAACCGAGAATGAAAGGTGTTCACAATTACTGCACATACTTTTGCCCCATTTCGTATATCAGCCCACGCGCGAAACTTTTAATGAGAAACCTTGTTTAATGGAGGGATTAATGAAGAGCGTTGCAAAAAACTGAGTTTATTTTGTCTAAAAAAATACGTACGAATTATTATGGGATGTTCACCAGGTTGATATATATCTTTAAATTTTGAAGTAATTGAAACAACCTTTTTTATTCTTTTGTTGGTGGACAAGTGGTGTAGTTTCCCCTTGTTTTATATTATGAATGCTGAAGTGATAGGTATGCAAAAGTACAAAACGTTTGCTTTCTATAAAGTGTAGCAAATTATGTGCATTACTTTTCGATGCTCTCTCGTCGATCACTAAAAACAATACAATAATCAGACGGAAATGAGTTTAATTCTGATTATTTCCGTATTACCTTATTTATGTTGTTTACTGACATATCTTTTTTCATTTCATACAACTATTTAAAAAAATAGTTTTCATGATATCTAATTGTTCTAAGCAGTCCTTGAGATGTGCCCTTCGCAAATTCGATATTAAAGCTCAGCGAATTAATTCACGTTTCTAATAAGAAGTAAATATTACACGAGTTAACTGATCATCATTGCTCATGTTAATGGATGAAACGTCGTCTACATTATTGAATAAGCTCTATTTTATGGAAACAGAGATGTAATGATTCTTTAAATCTAAAATAGAACAGGAAAATGTAATTAATTATTTAAAGTATAAAGAGTAATTAAATTTAAAAATAAACTATTGTGTATTTCGATAAAAGTATTATTTTGAATTTTACAAAACTTTCAAAAGCAGCATACCAGAACTTACGGAAATCAACAAAATGTTACAGGTTGAACGAAGATACATGTAAAGATAATAACTATAGTCGACGTATACAAAATACATTTATATGTATTTTATATATGTAAAAGAAACCAAGACGCACAAGAATTCATACTGGAGTGACACAAGAATTTTTTTTAACAGATGTCTCGCGCGGTATAATTAAAAAGAAAAGAATTGTTCCCGACCACGAAATTCATACTGGGTGATAAAAGTAATATATTTTCTATTGACCTAAACGCAAAAACCATCTCCCAACATATTTTATTCAATTTTTTTTCACTTTGGTATTCCCACAAAATTTTGCCTAATTTGATAGAACATTAGAGCAAAATAGAACAAATTTTCACTTTCCATAAATTAAAGCTAATAATACGCATTACTATTAGGTTGGTTTTAAGTCCTTATTTTTATATAATGTCAGTCAATAATTTACAATACTTATCACTAGAAAATGTTAAGTTTCTTACTTCTATGGGGGAATAGTGAAAAAAATATTTCCTCATCTTCCTTAAAATGAAAATCAGTATTATTGAAGTTGTGCGACAAACAAACTAGACTTTCAACGTTTCTTCAAGATGTTACATTCTACTATGAAATATCTTAATCATGTTACGTCGAATGAAAATGGGAGACGGGACCGGGATTCGAACCCGGGACCTTGAGCTCTACGCGCTCATGCGCCTACCAACTGCGCCATCCCGTTCTACTCTCGGGCCTGTCTACCATTCTCATTCAACAAGTTCGAATCCCGGTCCCGTCTCCCATTTTCATTCGGCGTAACATGATTAATCTGTTACCTGGCGGTGAGGTTCACCGCAATCTAAGAGATTTCTATGAAATATCTATTAACTGCATATCTCCGACTCACAAATAAACATCTCACAACTGTTCACCAATTCCCTTCTCATTTGCCTCCTACTATTTCCAATCGTCCGTTACTCCAACTGAACAGCAATTACGCGTAGGAGACACGCCCATCTAACGACCCGGACGTCCATTCCAGCATTAATTTACAGCCATAAGGATTAGAGCATTATCCGGTTAAAATTACCATATCGGGAAGGAAATCGTGATCCATGGGAAATTGGCGTTGTTTACGGGGCGTTTGAGTACGCCACGTGTTGCCTCGCAGTAAATCGCACTCCATTACCCATGTGCGGTAGTTATCCCATTATAAATTAATGAATGATTGTTCATCGGTACATCGTACTTGAAAGGGGATTCAATTATCTGTCGAAGTTCTCCATTTGTGAATAAACAGTTCCGCAAGAAAGTGAAAACACCTGTGGTGTAAATAAGTTGAATTCTACCAACGACGATAATGATGTTGATGAAAGTTATACATGCGAAATTACAAAAGAAACAAAGTGAAATTAATGTGGAAAATATTCTTAGAGTCATATACTTTACATTTGAGTCATCTGAAAATAATCATAATCAACACTAGCGCTTGTATCCTATTAGATTAAGTTACTTAGAAAAACACAGTTGAAAGCTTAGAAGCATTAATTGTTCTCTTGATCGGAATTGACGGGATGGTCCCTTGCTTGTTTCCGGAGATTAACATAGTTTATTATCCCCCACGTGGTCATACGCAGTTTGCAACTGCTTTTTCTGGCAATTAAGTTTATATTTACTGCTCATATACTATCAAGGAAATTATTGATTTCCATAAAAGAAGTTAACATCAGTAATAATTATCCTGTAGACACATTTTATAATCGAAAAATATTTGGTATAATAATAATAATAAATTTATTGTCAAAAAACAGTACAAACTGCGTATGACCACGTGGAGGGAAAAAAAACTAATTTACTCTCCGGAAGCAAGCAAGGGACCATCCCATCAATTCCGATCAAGGGCCCTAAGGCAGAGGCGGATTCAAAAAATTCAGCAAAAATTCCTAGATAAGATAAAAAGTTAGCTGCGAGTTATAATACTAATAGAATGTCAATATGTTTGTAATTTTAAGCAAAAAATTACATGTAAGTTATTATCGAACTATAGATTATTCTGAGTATAGTGCTTAAAAATTGAAATAACACTAAATTCACGATTTATTGTTACAATAGACCCGCCCCTAGACAAAGCCTAGAGAACCTGTATGATAAATCCGCCTCTACCCGAAGGAAAACCGGAGAAAAACCCGGGCCAGGATGGGAAAACCCGGGCCAGGATGGGTATAACAATGTTAGTATATTTTAACAAGTTAGTTAGGTATAACAATGTTAGTTTATTAACTTTTTAATTCCTGGTATATTTTTTCACGTAGTCCATTTAATAACAACTGATTAAAATACGAAATTACTTAAATGTATTATTATTCTTGTTTCTTATAATTAATAATATTTTTACATATGCGCAATTTTGTGACGTAGGGGTATTTACCTACCTAGTCCCATTACTGCCCGGGATTTCACCGTGTTGCCTAAGTCATCTTGTTTAAAATTGATGGGACGATTCTCTTTTTGGTGAAGGAGATAAATAATCTTATTAATCTCTACGAACTAAAATGTTCCTTGTTTTCATAGACATTAATAAACAAAGTTGAGTAATCAATTCAATAAATTCTATTTTATTGAGAAAGTTCAAGGTGCAAATGATAAAAAAATAAAATCAAGATATTTATCAAGAAACTATTTTCAAGGTACAATATTAAATGGAACGCAGGGATGGAAGGAAGTTGGGGATTTTTTATTCCACGTAAATAACTCTGTCAACATGTACGAGGTAATGTGGAATACACTCTTTATTGGATAACGGAATCTATGAGAAGGTATACCTTTCGCATACATGTTCAAGTTAATTTATTAAATATTTTATAGAAAAAGTCACTTTAACTCACTTCATCAATAATCCAAAGCTGTATAATCTACTGAAAACGGTATTGAATATTTCAACGTGGCAAATCGATATACATAATTGAACAGTTTTGTGTGATGTAAAAGTCAAATAGTCCCTAATATGTTGCCGTTAACAAATACACGAATGAATTAGTTTCATAGGAACGGTAATTTAAATTCGATATTTCTCTAATATCAGTCATTCAATGCGTTGAAAATATTTTCAGTTTAATTCATTAAATTTCGTTATTTTCGCACTTTCAACTTAAACATTTATTAATAATCTTGAGGTATCAAAGAGGAAGAACAGGTGTAGATAGTACAGCAGTTATTATTATTATTATTATTATTATTATTATTATTATTATTATTATAAGTATATTATTGAGAGCACAAATATACTTTTGTCATGTTTCCTTTTGATTCGCCTATCCAGAAAATGAAATTTTTCAGGTAGAATCTAGTTGAAGCTTTGAGCACTGATACCTTTTAATCCAATTGATAATGATTTAGGAAAAAAGATTTTTCCTTGGTTCATTATATCTCGCTTATTTCATTTATATAATAAAAATGGCAATCTATTCACTTTATAGCACATCATGCAAGGGCAGTCGATTAACTGAATAACTAACGAAAAATAAAACGTAATATGCAATAACCCCCGAAGCTATTAAAAGTGTTTTTTTCAATTATTAAGTCCTTTTAATTTTCTTTTATTGATTTGATTTCGAATAAAATATGTTAATCGAAGAAGATATCAATAAATTATAAATCGATTTATTGTCAGAAAAGCAGTTACAAACGTGCAGGACGATAAACTAATTTACTCTCCGGAAGCAAGCAAGGGACCATCCCGTCAATTCCGATCAAGGATCCCGGGGCACAGGCGGATAACTACGTGTTGTAATATCAACAGAATACCAACAAATTTGTATTTCATAAAACACAAAAAAAAGATCACAAATACGTGTTCATATAAACTATCGATTAATCGGAATACATTGTTTATAAATCGTAACTATTAAAATGACTCTAAATTCGAGATTAATGATTACGATCGACCGCCGCTCCTAGGCAAGAGCCTGTACATAAAATCCGCCTCTACCCGAAGGAAAACCGGAGAAAAATCCGGTCCAGGATGGGGATATTGATAAAAAAATAATCATATTTAATATAAAATGGAATGTAATAAATAAAATAAAATGAATTTATTCAGTACTCATCTATTATAGACAGCAATAAAAACGATGATGTGCTCATTTTACGGTGAATCTGCATCTTCATCATCTCCGCTCCAGTTCATGTAGAAAGAGACAAGAGTTGGAGGGAGAGAGAGGTGGTAATGCAATGCTCTTATTAGCAAAGTGAGGAACGTATGGTATGCATTCGAGACCGCTTCTCCGCTATTGTTACGTATGCAAATCCGGTCCATATCGACCTTGCTGGAGTTATGGCGGACTCAAATGTCACGTGGGAGAAATACCGCTTCTTTGTTTTCTAGTGACGCGCCTACTATTGCAGCAGAGGACCTTGACAATTATGCGAATTGGCGCATCCACTGAAAATTCTCAGCCTAACACCTGTGAGAAGGTTGGCGACACTGTTCTCATGAAGTAACATGTCTATTATCCAAAGAGTGTTATAGTGAAGACAAATATGGTGCCTTACGGAATGGTAGATGTTTTGACCTGATTTTTTTAGTACTCTAGATATCTAACTAAACATGATTGTTCGCGATCTTTCTACTCTGTGAAGGAGATTATAGCATAGCGGATATTCCAAGTTATTAGTGGAATGTGGAAATAATGAGAGCAAAAATGTTCGGGTATTGACACGAAATATTTCATGATATCATTCATTATTGCCAAGATATAAAGTTAGAAAATAATATTCAGTCTTAGTCTCGGTAACAAATTTACTTTTCCCTAACATTAGCATGAGTTAGCTTAGAATTGAATATGTTAAAAAAAAAAACTTTTCTTTCTACCAGTTTATATTCTCTAATAAAGCAGAGGCAGTACACAAAACAGTTTATCACATTGCCTTCCTGATCCTGTAGTGTATTGGTCTTAAACAAGAAATAACGGGATTTTCGTGAAATTGAGGCTGCTCAAAACCTAGGATATTCATCTTAATTGGTCAATTCATTTCTCAAAAAAATCATTATCACAATTTTAAACATATTTAAATATTATTTTGGTGCTAACATATATGTCAAGATAAATCAAATCACGGTTTTAACTGATTTAAAAACGGTACGAACACTTCTTACAGTCATTTGATTTAGAAACGCGACAGAAATATTCCCTGGAGGAAAGCAATCAAATACCACACACATAGATTTCTCCAGAAAAAATTATACAGCAGGACGTTATGAATATAAATCTCTCACCATTTTTCTGTGCACTACAACCAACAAAAGAAACGAATTATAATCATGTTAATTAAAGTAACATAGAACAGGGAGATACATGTTGAAGTTTCAAATTAAATATTTCATAACCTCTAATATTAATTCTCAGAAAACAAAATCAGAAACAAACATTGCCATAATAACTTGAAACGTGTATCTTAATTATTAATTTTGCAATATACATACAAATTAATTATTTATCGTTCAACGAGTGAGGTTAATTAAATTTCGCGTTAATTACAATTACGCATAAGGATATGAGAGCTAGCTTGCCCACTACATTGAAACAATAGAACAAGTGATGTGTTGCTTAGTTCGACTGGTCATGTGGGTAATAAACGAGTGCGACCAAGTGCCAAGTGAAAGTGGGAATGAATCTTTTACAATCCTATTATATTCTAGAGATGTAAATGTGTTTTGTGAGACGCTTGTGGTGATGCACGGCACATATGGGAGACATGACATACATTTGTCACCTGTCACATTGTACACCATATGTTCGTTTCATAATTCAATAATTTTTAATGTATTCTTTGAGCAAATTAATTATATTGAATTATATTTTGTCTCTATTTATCAATCTTTAAGGTTGCCATTATATATAAATAACATTTAGTTTTTGTAGTGATTTGCTAACATTTCAAAACATGTGAAATTCATTTTATATTATATTAAGTGTATTGAAACTTTAATAAGGTTTAAAATACTTTAATAATGTTAAAATTGAATCTTAACTTACCAATAGATATTCCAATTCATTCACATTCATCGTTTGATGATCGAGACGAAACATCTTGGAGGGGATTCTGAAAATAAATTTAAAACGTTTCCTAACTTGACATGCAGCAGAAAAACATCTAATAAAATAATATTGAACAATAATTTTTGATTTAATTAAATTTTTGAAAATTTTCAAGTTTTGTCGTGCCAATAAAGACTTGAATATTCAAACTAACGAAATAACTGTGAATAAATACGCTCGTGTACTTTACCCCTACATTCGTGGAAGATATTGTTAATAAGAAATGTAAATATATAAATCAATTCTACAAAGAACTTTGTTTCTATAACAATTAATGATTAATCATGTTACCTGGCGGTGAGGTTCACCGCAATGTAAGGGATTTCTATGTTTGTGAACAATTAATGAGAAAAAAGGTACAAAGTTAGCGATTTTGAATCTCCCATCAAGCGTTAGGATCCTCATATTGACAGCTATGGACTAGCTGTAACTTGACAGGTTTTCACCCACAAAACTATGGGGAGGTTCCCTCAATTCAATGAAAGTCTAGACTGAACTACATCCACATCATCCATAAAAGTCGTAATCATTCCCCTTTCTAAACGATAAGTACTTTTTTTAGTTTGTCTAATACCGACCCTTGCGGTACACGTAATGAGCTCTGGTTCTCTCCCGCACGCAGCTGGGATTTGCAAAGCGCCTGCGTGACATTCCCAAGCGAATCGTGAGCGTAGATGTGTACAGACGCAGATGTTTCCGACAAGGCGATTGGCAGCAGTGAAGGTTACCGTTGAGTCATGACTTTCTGGATTGTACTAATGTAGCACACTACTTCGAGACGTATTTCAATGCGGTTCAGTAGGGTAAGGGCATTGACCATGGCTCAACGTACAGGGGCAAGACAATAATGCGATTGTAGTTGGAAACAATTGTGCTGGAGGACCTTTTTGCTCCAGGGAGTGAAGGGAGGTACAGTAAATCCCATTCCCGTGCTTAATCTTGCGTTCTATTGTTTTGAATGCTACTCCTGTAAGTACGATTACTTAACTCTTTATTCGCGTTGAATTCGAAATGATGACATGTAAAATAGAGTTGGTCAATTTCACCTAACGTAATATCTTTGGGATAGAGATGTTTTTTTATCAAATTTTTATGTATAACGTGTTATGCACGAAACAGAATTTCTTTTTACTCGAGCTTCTTACTAGAAAATTGAATATAATA
>NNCF01131355.1:65987-78487 GCA_002313205.1 Laupala kohalensis | reverse complement strand
TGGTTGTATCAAAGACCTAGATAATCTCCTCCTACGTTAAATTCCGTTCTTGTGAGCACAAGGGTTCGTGCAGAGAGTAACTAGTTTGCAGGTCTATTGCCCTGCTGATGAGAGAAAGAGAAACACGAAAAGCCCACGCTTTTGTGGCCCTTTGTTACGAACACGCGTTAAAAAAGGCGACTCATCTTACACTTGCCTAGCTCGAGAATAATTTAAAGCGTTGCAGAATGTGTGATAATAGCCCATAACGAGAACAATACTGGACGTTGTCGGACGTCGTCGGCGTTGCCGGACTTCAAACAGCCAGGTCGACCCTTATAAAACTCGTGCATAACGCAACATTAACAACGGTAAACTCCCCAAAAGCAACCCTTGCGGGACGCCAGGTTAATTTTCCTTTTCGGCGGAGGCGAGAAAAGCCGTTGGGGTGGAAAAGGACCGGGAAGCGATTTTGTGTGCGAGGGAGTGCGATATAAAGTGGGGTTTATTTAGATACTATTCTCGACTTAATTTTGAATGTTGCGTCTCTTGGTAATTTAAATCCTTTAATGTTTGCGTTCGCGTACTCTTTATCGCAGAAGGAAAAAAACAAAACTATCTAGAGAATGTTGGGGTTATTTTGTGAGGTCCTGTATTAACTACTTCAGAGGCAGAGAAAAAAGTTATGGCACAACTCTGAATTGCATTGCATCCTATTTCTGCGTAAAAATCTCCAGTGTTCCCAACATTTGCACTGATTTAAAGTGATGATTGTAGACGGTATAGGTGTTGCAGAATATGTACTTTTTATCGACTTAATAGATATGAAACCAGTTGAATAAAATATTCCACATCATGTCTAAGTTAGCGAAAACAGATGACACAATTTGCAGGTTTGTTTAGTTATATTAAAGGTTAATCGACTTAAAAAGAATAACTCACTAGACAACTCACTGAACACGTAACGTTTATATTTGACACATATGTCCACACTCTTTCAACATCACAGTAAAAATCAATTGAAATGTTTTTATAAATACTAAACATTCAGAAAATTAAAGGTTCCATATAAAATTGAGAAATGTTAATAGATGAGTTGTTGAAGGACTTATCAGTTTTCGATATTTTGCCTGTTGAATTTATAATTTTTAACAAATACCCTTTTAAATAAAGATTTCTGATTATCGAATGTTGCATTCTTAATGTGGTAAAATCATTACAACCTTCGAAGTAATGCGGAACAGATATATACAAAGAGAGAATGGACTTCTTATATCAGATTTGCAAATGTTCATATTAAATTCGATCTAGTAAAACTTAAGTATTTGCAAATATTCTGTTAGTAATGATGGATTATTTAATGTAAGTGAATTACGTGCATTTATATTGAAATTAGAAATTCCAGAACCTTCTTCTTAAGGAAACTCAACCAATTAAACTTAGAACAGTAAAGAAGGTACCAAACTCAGTTTAAAGATTTCGTTAAACACTCATTGGTAATTAAAATGATTTTTCTGTTATAGAGTAGTTTAGATAGAGATCAACACTAATTTGATTTGTGGGTTTCATTTCAATGTGGATTAAAACGGAACTGCGTTGAGGGTTGCGTTCTATTGTATCTCGAAATGAATCTAACTTTTACTCAATAGTTGGAAATCAAATGAATGTATTGAGAAAGATAGAAATTGAGGTATATAAAAACATCAAGAAATCTGTCTTTGGCTTGTGGTTTTCAAAATTTATAAACCAGATGTTCCCTATATTATTCATACTCGATTAACGTTTAAGTTTTTGTGCCAATAGGAATCTAAAATAAATAAAATTGTACCTTATATTTCAATGTGACTGGAAACTGAAAAATAATAATAAACTTTTACAAATAATAAACTTTATTGCAAAAAATGCAGCTACAAGCTGCATATGACCACGTGGAAGACAATAAACTAATTTACTCTTCAGAAGCAAACAAGGGATCATCCCATTAATTCCGATCACGAACAGAAGTGGATTTAACATTTTAACACACTCCTAAAAATAAAAATAGTTCGGTACGTGTTATAATATTAACATAATACCAACAAATTTTTATTTAATACGATACATGAAAGTAATTTCACAAGTATGTATTATTATCAAACTATAGATTAGTCGCAAAGTATTGTTTATAAATCGTGACTATTAAATAACACTGAATTCGAGATTTATTATTTCAATAGATGCCGCCCCTTGAAAAGAACCATAGAATCCGCCTCTACCCGAAGGAAAACCGGAGAAAAACCCGGCCAGGATGGAGGTAAAAAAATTGATTCCCTTCATGAATCAAAATTATAATTTTGTTCGTTTCTTACACTCCTGATTTGAATCCAATTGAAAAATCACTCTCAGTCGCATGTAGAACAACAGCTGCTTTGTTCAATCAATTAAAGAGTCGTGGTTACGTTCTGCACGACGCGCGATGGAATGCTGTTGCAAAGCGCAGTACTCATGATCGCTCGAAAGTACCTATCACTCTTAAACAATTTGGGTCTTAACCTCTCGTGATCTCTTGTAACGCACGTGAAAGCGATATGTTCTACAAAGGTGGACTTGAAAGTTTGTGTGTGTTGATTTGAAATACAGTCTAAGAATAATTCGAAATGTGATTTTGTTTTAGATATATTTTTTGTCACAAATATATTTCTGCAGACGCACGGTTTTTGTATCACTGTACATTCTTGAGAAATTGGAGTACGTTAAAGTGAATGCTTCGAATTTTAAAATGGAACACTATATCGTCAGTTACTGATAAGTTTCTAATTTGAAAAACATTTCATCGGTTCATTTGCAGTTAGAATCATTTTTTATTATTACCAAATGAAAATCTCCTACGTTTTGACAGTAACACGGTGGTTTTCAACCCACCCCCGTGCTTTGTGTGTATAGTTACTAGGTGATAAAAGACACCAGATTAACGTTTGTCTGGACTGTGACAGGAAAACTCTGATTGCAAATCTCATCAATTCCAGTGGAGCGAATTGTTATTGTCGTGATGTGACGTAGTGAAGACTGTACCAGAACATCACTTTAATACACGGAAATCGATACAAATCTAACGGATTTATAAAGGATATATTAGATGTTTTATATTCCTATCATAGCAAAATAATGATAATATAGTGCATATAAATAAATAAATTATTGTCAATAAAGCACAATCAACAAACTACGTATGACCACGTGGAGGACACTAAAGTAGTTTAATCTCCGGACGCAAGCAAGAGCATCCCATCAATTCCGATCAAGGGCCCTAAGACATAAGGGGAAAGATAGTTTCTCCACACTCCTAAGATACGAGTAAAATGTGTTATAATAACAACGGAATACCAACAAATTTTTATTTAACAAAATACAAGGTAGTTCACAAAAACGTATTTAAAATATTAAAATTGCTGTAAATTCCAGATAAATTGTTACGATAAACCTCCGTTTCAATGCAAAAGCCTAGAGAATCTGTACATGAAATCCATCTCAACGCGAAGGAAGACGGGAAAAAACCCGGGCCAGGATGGTACAATGATGCTTACCAATATCCAAATAATTTATAAAGTACCTATATTCAAAGGATACATCATCAGCCACGGAACCAATGAGGAAACTTTTATTCATTACAACCAGTCAATTCTTAGTCATGGTCAAGGAGTATTTATACTCCACTAATCTCCCACCCACTTAATTAGTTTCAGCATTGCATACGAGTTAATCTCATAACCTATACCCGTTTGGCTTATATTCCTGACACAAATAAACTCGCTTCGGATACACTAACAGAGGCGAATCGCCTCTGAATATACTCCCATATATACGATCCACTGTTTCCAACCTCTAGTTCGCTTCGTCCTGATGGTCGGAGGGGAAAGGAGGGAGCTACCAGAGATACGATCTGCCCCCCACCCCCTGTTTTCACGCTTCCACTCGCTGGAAAACGAGTCATAAATTTGATTTAGGTGATTCGATATGCTAATAGATGAGGGCTTTAGCGACGGTTACAAGCCACTGAGCACGGCGGACTGTTCTGTTCCCAACTATGTTCACGACAGATTTCGCTGGGAATCCAAGAGAAAAGAGATTTTAGTGTGTCGATGTAATGTGAAGGTTAAACACGAGGGATATTATAGATTAGTCTTGATATTGCTCTACGATGTGGAGATGTTGAATTCACAAATTATTTCTTCATTGTGATAACATATTTCCGAATTTCGAGCACCACAATTTAATCCTCAACACTATACAAATTTGACTACTATTCGGTAAATATAACATTCCAAAGTAAACACCATTTATAATTAAATCACTAGAGAAGAATTCTGAAGTTTTGAAACAAATGTGCTGTCCTCTCAAATACATTCAGAAAGTTTCACTGGGCGATGGGCCACCACAGAAATCCAAAAATTAGGCATTCACGAAATTGGGAGGAACGTGTTGTCGAATTTAAGTAACGTGAAATTTCATCATGTTTATTGACTTCTAGTATCAATAGTAAAACACAAGTGATCACGGATAGATTGAGGAATTAAATAAATGGCGATATTTTTAACTCATTAGTAGTTGTTTTCGAGGAAATTTGTGAAGTTGATGTTCCAAGAGTTTAAGTTATAATCAAACGCATAATTGCTAGCTAATTTTAACTGGATAAAATTGTTTGACGGGTATTTGATCACTTAATCAAGAAAAGTAAGATTTACTGTTGTTTTTCTGTGATAAAAATTATATATAAATTCCGTACACGGATATTAGCATGTTGTCCTAATTTTTGTAAAAAAATTCCATTTATTTCCATCGAAGGCAAATTTAATCTCCTATACTGTCAAAAATAGAAAAGATTTAAAGTTTTTCTATTAACGAACATGCAACGAAATTTAATGAGAGTTAAAAACAAAATTAAAAATTTCGGAGACATTAAATGTTAAAGTAAAAATGTTCAATCAGTGTTTTCCCCGTAGGTTTTAAAAATTCCTTACGCCAACATAATAATCCCATGTAATATGCCGAACATTAATGAAATTTTAATTATTCATTCAATAGACTTAAAGAGTCCCTTTGTTCTTAATTTAATCGCTGGAGGTATCCGTTTTTCCTAATTGTATTGTACGTTCAGTACAATAGTTTCACAATATTCATTTTCATCCTGTAACAGGTATAAGTCTTCACAACAAAACATCATCACTTCCGCAAACTCAATTTTCAGTCCCATCTATCAACCACTCGTTATCAACTCCACCCTCTTTCCAGAATTGAATTACACCTTTGATACGGCACAGCTCTAGTGGACTGTAGATTCCTTATTGGATCGCGCCGTGTGATGGTCCTCCGTCAGTGAAATACAACACTCTCACGCCGCACGGCTGTAAAAAACTGCCTGCAATAAAACACAAGACGCATGGGTCGCGCAGTCGAGTATTGTGACACCACGGAAACAAGTTTCCATCCTTCCTTTTTATTTGCTCTATTTCCAAGAGATATAACCGCGCGTGTTTTTATCAACGCGAGTTCGATTCATGGGTTTGTTATGTACGCCGTTAAACAACCGACCGGTATTTCCAACAGAAGAGAAATACTTGTTAGGTTTGTTGAAATTTAAAGATCTATAGATATCGTTTTAAGAGAATTAAATATTTTAAACGACTTACATTTTGTACACAGATACTATAGTACATGTTTACATCAATTCTAACTTTTAAAACACACCTTTCCGGTCATTCACTTAAGATATATACAACTTGCTGATTTCCCGGGATTTTTCTCAGACTCATCTTTTACTCAGGAAAAATTAAAATCTATATTTAAGATCAAAATATTTTTACTGAATGTCTTTTAAAACACGTACAGCATCCTAAATTTTCAAATTCATAATAATATAAATTTAACACAAAACTTGACAGCGTCCACTACACTATCTCGGCGGTCGAAATTTCGCTTCCGAGATATGTCGCGGTTGCTCCATTTCATTAAAATTCTTGTAAAATCTAAACTATTCGTCAAAATTTTACGATCTAAAGACGTGTTCTATCTTTGAAAAACGCACTAAACAAATAATCAATTAAATTTGATGATTACTTATTTTTTCCTTCCTAAATCTCTCTTAAATTGTAGTACACTTCTATTTCAAAAAACGTTTTATCGATTATTTAGGTTAATTTTTGTAGATAGACATACGAGTATGCTGTCGCGGACTTTTTTGTAGAACTCTTTCAGGCAAACAATATTGCCATTGTTAGTTGTCACCTATTCGTAACCGTTTAGACAGCGTAAGCAAATACAACCTTTTTTTCCGATTTTTTAAAACATTTATGATAAAAACATTTCTATCTTTATTATAACACATTTAAAAAATAAAAGTTAGCCTATGTTCATCCTGGACATCCTTGCCAAATTTCATCCCGATCGGATCTGTGGTTTAGTCATGATCAGGCAGCAAACTCACACTTTCGCGTTAAGCATTTATATATTAAGCATTTATATATTATATATACAGATGAAATAAACTCTCTTACGAAAAAAGAACTTATTTTCAAAAATAAATTACTTTAAAAATATTATAAAAAGCAGAATTTTCTTTTAAAATATGCATTAATTTAAAAAATAAGATTTGATAGAGATCATGGAAGGGATATTAGACTTTTTTGAAGTGACTCGCTCGCAGTTTCGCTGAGCTTTCCTCCATTGTCTTCGACGTCATGAGAACGTCTTCACAACATTGCGCTCGCTAATCACGACACACTACGTTCCATGGCGAGTGCTAATATCACCTAGGATTAAAACTTATTCATTTGTGCGAGATTAAAACGTATTCTCTTTGCTTCAAAAATCTACCGTTTGAGAAGAAAAAAAAACTGAGTTGCCAAATTATCGCAATGTCAGGTCATACTATTTACGAACAGTCAAGTAAGGTCTCATTTTACATACCTATCTTTATAAATAACTATTTCCTACAAATTAAATTGTTATAACTTTTAAATATTATTCATTAAACTATCGCACGTAATAATATAAACAACATACAGATAATGAGACTTTGGAATGAGTTGACAAACATTACCCGACAGAACGACCTTAATTGAGTGATTCTAGAGCACTGGTAAGGTTTTTTATGAATATGATGTATTAAAAACTAATTATTAAACAGGCAATGAGAGTTGTGTTACTTTAAGAAACAAACGTAATTAGTTACAGGATGTGCTTGAACAGCGTAGGGTGTATTCGAGAAAATGAGAAATATTATATGAATGTCGCCTTGGTTAACATGAATACAGGCTGCACCAAGAATTAAAATCTTCTAGAAACATCAGTTAAAATTACATCGAAATGTGATCATATCTTTCATACTTGCTGCATAAAACAAGAAACTGTCACCGATGATTTGAATCAAAGCTTTACTTTTTATGGAATTATGTATTAAGACAACGAAGAATTATAGTGATATTAAAAACATATATCACTTCCTGTCATATTTCAGACATAAATTCGTAGGTGATTACAGAAACGAAAAAAAATTAATGAGGTTATGGAAGAATTGGGTGTATTTTTCTTCAAATGATATTGGGACACTAATTTATTCATGAATATTAAAGTACCAAAACCCACACGAGTGGCTCGGAAATTGTCTCGCATTGACACAATTAGTGAAGGTTTTCAGGATTTCAAAATTTATTGGGATGAAAAATACTTCTCAGATACAGAACACGTATTGGAAAAGTCATGAATCGAATCAAATGGAGACGACGATTCGGTCGTCCAAGCCATTCGTCTCCTCTTCACGAGAATCAGCTCAACATTTGTCGATCGAGATAATTCAGCGGCATCGTAACGGGAACACTTGCGCAAGATGAGAGGCGTCTACGTGAAACTTAGAAAGAAAAAAAAAGACGCACTCTCTAGAAAGAGAACCGGATTGTCGCCTTGACCAACCGATGAAGCAGAGCTCCATTGGGCCCAACGCATCGTCACTGGTCAGAGGACTAAGGTTTTCCACAAGGGTTTCTATTATACTCTGTCTTCAAACTTACACAACTGAAGTTGTTTAATCGAGGTTCTCAATTATTTTTAATTGGAAAAAAATGTATTGCAATAGTAAAAATAGTACCTAGAGTGTATACATTAAAAAATTTAAATGTGCCCCAGATATTACCAAAATGTTTTATAAGAATTATATTAATTCTAAAATAAGGTCTAAAATTCTTCTAAAACACGTTTTCAATAATTGTTGCTAAAATTAACAGATCATAACATAATCAATGAAGATTGGAAACTTTCGGGATAAGTTATTCCACAATATTTCTGACCTCGGATACTATTTCCTCCTTCCTTCCATCCATCCATGAGTAATTAATCCAATATTATACAGAATAGTTCGTCTGATTAATTATTCAATAAAACAATTTCATCATTTTCAGACTATTTTCTTGTTTTAATACAGTTTGAAACACAACGTTTCGAAGCCGCTTGTGTTTGTTTGTTGTTGTTTTTTCAGCGTCGTAATGATTGTTTTAATAAGTGAAATGTCAGTTTCTTTTGTAATGTAAACTAGTTTTTTACCTGATGAGGGATGTGTGTACGGTCGAAACTTTGTGTTTAAAACTGTTAAACCAAGAAAATAGTCTGAAAATGATGATTGTTTTATTCAATTAACTTCTAACACAATGCATGCTTCTAATACTTCTAACACAATGCATGCCGACGTACTACTTGCGTTTCTTAACATCATGTGAATTGAAACGTCTTAATTTTGAATATTTAATTGATCTATTTCCCCTTCAAAGCGTAGTACATAAGATATTATGATTCTACAAGTCCATGTTCTTTGTAAAAATGACATTTAACAATGATTAAACTTGTTAGGATAAAAAATTTAAAATGAAATGTCTTACGTTTTGAGAGTATACATCTTTGTCGAAATGTTACCACGAAGTTCATTGAGTCAAAGAGTCACATTACGTCGTTGTTTCGGGCAACTAAATGATGATCCAGATAAATGATGATCCAGGATCATTCGATGTCACGTTACCAAATATCCCCCATTCCTAATTTCTCCAGCATTAACTATTTTTTGCTCGAAATACGTAAAAATGTTCTGATGTTTTTTTTTTGTGTCCTTAAAATATAGTATATTTGTTAACTTGTTCGATTCACGTTGTTATTTATTTACGTAATCCTAAATTCACTACATTTTATAAGGATAAGGGACTTATCACAAAAATGTTCGAAGGAGACCAGGTCTCTCAGAGGTCCCTTCTCGTTATGATGACTACAGTTCACTAAACCACGGAAATTGTTCTATCCCCTTCCAAAAATGACAGGTTCATTCAACCACAACGTCATTGTTATTACACTGCCACAAACACAAACGCGTCATTCCGCAGGGCAATGTCATCCGACATTTCATTTTAATGAGTCATTATAGTGCCAGTACGCGGGAATGTAAAACAGTGAATACTGAATCTACACTGAATCGCGATGTTGCTCACAGAAATCTCTTAAATTGCGGTGAACCTCACCGCCAAGTAACAGATTAATTATGTTATGTTGAACGAAAATGCGAGACGGGACCGAGATTCGAACTCGGGACCTTGAGATGGAAGTTGAATGTTAATGGATGAGTGGCTCGTGAGGCGAACGGGATGGCGTAGTTGGTAAGCGCATGAGCGCTTCAAGCTCCTAGTTCCGAGTTCGAATCGTGCTCCCGTCTCGAATTTTCATTCAACATAACATAATTAATCGAAATGTGGCTAATGAAAATCGTAAAGAAGAAGTACGTTCAGTCACGAGAATTCATCAAATCAATGAAGTCATATTTGTTTTGCTATTTACGTGTTCTACTACAATTAACGTACATTATATAATCAAATTAAATAAATAATTAAAGACTTACCACATGTAACGCACGAATATTATATATTTCGTGATTTAAAATTCACAAAGTTTCGACTTCGTTTTAAGGTGGTACACATTATATTTATGTTTCCTGTTATATTATGACTTCAATTTAAATAAAGTATTAAACATTTTTGGACATTTTTATCGTCAAAGTGAATATTCTCAATCAACATTGAAACAAAGTCCACGAAAAAATGAACGCCATTTAAATCGATTAGTGAACGGGATGACACATGGAGGAATCGCAATCAAAGTACCTCTCCGTTCATCGAGACGTATTGTCTCTGTGACTTTTCAAAGGACGACTCACTTCGAGATACAAATCACCTCTTCTGGTAGTATGATTCTGTCATTCTTAAAGAACTGTCGACTCTCCTCTGTGACGAAGAAGAAAAAAAGAATAAGTACTTAGGTCTGTACGATTCTGACATTGCCCTGAAAAACGCCACAATCGTTGGTTACGTAAGTTGTCACTGACACGCGATTTGTCCCGGAAAAACAAAATTATGTAAAAAGAATGGGGTTATATTTTTATGAGAATTTTTTTTTACTGATTTATTTGAGAATGTTATTATAGTAATACAATGATAACACTGACTCAATTTACGACATACGATTTTGTCAATTTTCATGATTGTTTCAAAATTCAATTTTTTTTATTTTTGAGACCCCCATTAGTACTTTGATTGCGATTCACATGTAAGCTTGGAAATATCTTTTGTCTATCTTGACGTTTCCATGATTTTTTGTTCATTCCAAAACAAATGTTTTATAATATAATAGGTATGGTTTTGATGACAATATTGTGAAACCGAATGTATTTTATATTGTATAAATTTTGAGAAAATCTTTAAAATATTCAAAATGTAAAAGAAATATTCAAACCAACTACACGTTATTATTCATTAACGTTACATACAGTTACATACAGTATGTTACACGCGAAAGAAGTTGAATAGCGGAAAGACAGTTGAAAGAAGTGAATGCTTCTCATATTCAGAAACAATGATTAATTCCTGCCCAAAATGCAACTCATCTGTTGACAAGTGTAAATTCATATAAGTATTCTCGAAATAATGAAATTTATTTTTATTTTCTTCTATGTGTCCAAGACAAGAGTGAAAGCAAGATAAAGAGATGTGATACAGTTTCTAATACTTGTTTAGCAGCGTTATTGTTTCGCGAAGATCTGATTTGATATCACGTGATGATGGACTAATGAAGAAATGACATGCATAAACGTCTATTGTACGGAAGCACTTTCTCCAAGGTTCATCGCTAGTTCATTAATCTTCGATTTTATTGGGACGAGTGCTTGGTTTGTTTAGAACCACAATGACGTTGCGTAAATGGCCAAGTGAAGGATGACGAATTGATCTTACGAGGGAAAGGGTTTCAGTATGACTATACATTCTAATCAGACTTCGAAACCCTTCTCTTTCAATGCCACGAAACAAGCATTCAGATCTAAAAATGTGTAGTATCTTTTAAACATTCTATTTTAAATAAATTGATGGTGTTTATTTTTAAAAATTTAATACCAAATGAGCAATTATTGTGTACATTATAATAATTAAACAATTTTACTTAAGTATTTTCTTTATGGGAATATTTCTTACTAGCAATTAACTAAAATCATGACTCATGAGGTGTTGACTATCAGAATAAAATAAAATAGTCTCTAATAGATGCTAAGAATAATTTGCTGTTAATATGGTTATTCCTGTCATTTTTCGGGACGACCTGATTGGCGGGTTGCGTTTAACTGCAAAAGTGTTGTCTTAAAAAAAAATTCAGCAATGATCTCACTCATAGATTATGTTAGATTAACTATTTCGTCCAAAATTATCCGTTAATTTCAACAAAATTGGCTGAGCCCTAGAGAAAAAGAGTTTTGTATCAATTTTTTTAATTGAATTTTGGTTCAAACCTCTTCATTATATGAACATGTAGTCTTATTCTTTTTCCGTAACTTTATATTCAGAAATATTTTTGTCTCTCAGAATATGCCCATATTGTATTACGTCAGATGTAGTTCTGTCTCTTACTCCTTGAAAATTCGTCTTTCCGTTCGTAAATTTAAAAAAAAACATCGTCTTTTAAATAATTTTATGAAGAATACCAGCATTCTTTTCATAAAGATCCACGGGAGATGGTGGCATTCAAAAGTGGCTTTTAACAAATCATTTTTTCATCAGTGGATAAGTCCTACAATGAAAATATTTGGAATACAACGTAATGCGAAAATAATCAAAATAAAAATAAAAATAAAAAGTGGAAAAGAATTATATGCTGAAGCTAAGAATATTAATATATACAGGCACTTATACATTAATACACGCTCGTTTATATTAATATTCTCAGTTCCGACATATATTTTCTTTTATTATTTTCCCATTCTGTTATATTGCAGTACTTTTGATTGTTGTCACTGATGCCAATGATGAAGACAAAATGAGATGTCTACTCCCGCTCGTTTTGGCGACACAAATAAATATTTTGGGTTCAGACCATTACTTTTATTTCAAGTGAAGTTTCCCCTCCGCTGGCTCAGGAACTAGCATACCTGCTCGTCAATAAAACTTCCCAGGTTCAATTTCCGGGGGAGGGGG
>NNCF01131355.1:52701-64987 GCA_002313205.1 Laupala kohalensis | reverse complement strand
GCCAGACTCACCTCGAGGCCCCGTGTTCGCCAAACACGTACTTAGTAGATGTTAAGTCCCCTGGGGGGAGATACAATAAACAACAATATTGTTACGTAATATATATTCAATGAATTTTTAAATATCAATAATAATAAAAAAGCAGGACGTTTACCAGAAAACCAAAAATATCCCTATTACGACTCTAGACACCTCTCCCATAGTGCAGAACAAAACGTTGAGATTTTTTTCTCAGTACGAATTGGTATATCATAACGCAATCACAGCAAAAAAAACCGGACATCCTCTACATGACTTAGAAGTAAAATGTGATGTCACCCAGCAGACCACAATATGAATAAAGATGTATCAGAAAAATTATTTAAACTCACACCTCTTGAAATAGAATACAAAGAAAAGTACAGGCTTCATCCCATAGCTGTCACCACAAATGGTTAAGTAAATAAAAATATAAAAAATACCTGAAAATAACAGGACTAAATTCAACAGTAATAAATGCTAAATTATAAAAATCGGTCATTTTGGAGGCATGTAAAATTGTGCGCACTGTGTTGAACTTAAGAGATTAAGCACGGAGGGAGGTATGTCGTAATGGCCCCTCACTCACTATGTTCCGGATGTGTATATCGGAGAACATGTCTCAAAATAGAAATAATTGTTGACACTCCTAAGGCTATCCCTAGATCATTATGTTCCAAGTTGATAAATCTTTCAGGGTCAAGAGCAAGAAATTGCAATTCTACGTGCGACGATCACTTTACACAAGGTTCTATAAGAATCTACCGAAATCTATCACGGACTATTTTCCTTAGGTTGAGAGTAGCATACCGAACTTTTTAACATCGTCGTTCTAGAAGGAAAAATTAAAATATCCACAGTATTAAAGTTTGTAAATGTTCAATAGTGTAAGGAAAATAAAGCAATAACAAGGTGAAAGAAACACGAATGAGATAAACGTATAACAACAATATAAAATGGTACAACTATTATTAAAAATAATTAAATACCCTAAAGATTTATGGGTGTATTAAAAATTCCATCTATTTTATAAGAACACGTAATGAAATAATCCGACTGTGATCTCTCTGAGATTTGTTCCTGAGATGAAACGTATGATAATGTGAAGTTGTATACTGCGTTATTTCTCTCTGAAATGCTTTCATATTTGTTAAATTACGAAAACGTAAGAAATGTCAATTCCGAATACAAATAATTTAAAGCCTTATTTCTTCTGAGACTTGAAACAAACATATTTGCTTCAGTTTCCGGGGTATTCCCGCGGAATATCTGCAAAAATTTTCTAGTCATTTTCATTCAACATCCTGTATCCCGTATCATGTTTATCAGTCACGTCCTCGCTGAGGATACGAATCCGCGCCCTCATCATAACGTGACCCGCAGGTTGAACACGGCCTCCCTCATCGACCCTCGCAAAAAGGGTTTACCCGGGCAGTCGATCGGCCGTGAAATTAGCCTGTTTGTGGGGCATCTGCATTTATTCCGCCTGTCTGAGACACAATTTGCTCCAAGAAGATTCCTTTGGCTCGAAATAACACGGGAACCGCATTGTCCTCCTTCGGAAAGGACTCTTCCGCTAAAAGTGTCCCTTCGTCTTTTCTCGAGAGCCTCGTCTTCAAAAGAAATTGCCTGCGATTCATTTCCTCTCTTACTTCCGTGAGGAAATTTCTCATCTAGCTGAACATTTTACTCCGAGCTCCATTCTAAACTCGGGAATCTTTCGTCTGCAGTTCCATTTTGACGGAAGGAGAGTTATAATTGATGGAACAAATGAAGGGGTTAGAAGGGATATCAAAATCTACGAAACTACATCTTGTAAGAAAATAAACTACAGAAGGTCTCTTCCCTAAATTCCCCTCTGGAACAAGAAACCAAACTATTTTGATTAGGTTGCGGATTGGTCACTTCAACCTCAGACACATACACTTGATGAACAAGACGGACCTAAAGTCTTGTCTCCTTTGTGGAGATATAGTGTCGACCCCTGATCTGATCTTGCAGTGACCTGAATTTAGAAATCAAAGACATTCCTTCTATACCAAATAAGATTTCAAATATATTCGAAACTCCCAGTGGATGCCAGAAGATACTATGACTTTTGAAATCGTCACGACTTGCAAGCTCATTTAAAATTTGTTTATGTTTTCAATTTTCAAGTTTATTGAAGTATTATTACGTTTTTTCTTCAATGTGTTCTTTGTTATTGTTTGTTGTAAGGGATTTCTTCTCATTCAATGTAACAATGGATTTGGCGATATAAGTGTAATGTTTCTTGTGATGACCTGAGATGTTAAGTCAGTACTAACGTAGGTAGAATTAAATCACTTACATACCTCAAATCGGCATAAATAAACAGAGCAACATGTACTTATTGTGATTTCAACTTTAAAAACATACCTCCCGGCCATTTAAATGAGAAAAAACATGCATTTATGATTGATGGTGTAATACATTGCGTCTTATGGAGGAAACACTAATTTTCAAAACTAGACCAACTGTTAAGTCACGAAAGTGATGGAAGTTGACATTCATTTGTAATACATTTTCCGTAGTCTTTGCACATTTGATAAAGATATTTCAATTTTTCCGAGGTGAGATGAATAAATTACGAAATCCTTGGGTTCAACTGCCATGTTTTTACATGTTCCTAAGCATTTCAACGGAGTCAAAGAATTTCATGACTGTTGTTTGTACTGTATTATTAAATGATAGATTCAAATTAAATAACGTTTTTTCATCGTTAATATTCATATTGTTGAGTTAAAAAAACTTGAGCAGTACTGAAGAAAACATATACGTATACATCTCTGTGTTTTAACTAACTTGTTTTTGTGCTAGTTCCACCTGAAAAAGCGACCTCAAATAAACAAATTTTAAAAAATAAAGGGGATATTTTTCTCGTCACTTGTCCGTCGTGGAAGATTCGCGTCAGTCAACTGGAACACGCTTTTCGTAACCCGATTGTTGCGTTGAAAATTAATACAGAAACAAACGAGAAAGGAGGTAGATGTTCTTGAAGATATCGTTGGAAACAAACCGAGGAGAGATTTGTATGAATAGGAGATTGCATAGACAAGGTGGTAGTTGCGAACGTTTTAATGCGACACGGTTTGTAAACACGGGTGTAATACTAGGAAGAAGGTGCCGGAGTCTTGCAGGTGTCTGCAGGACATGCTAATGATAGTGGTGTCATGTCAGGGAAACGTCCTGACTTTGACTTCTTGGAACAAAACACGCGCAATCCCCTCAACTGTATCGGATCTTGACGTGCAGGCTTCCGTCAGTAGTTTTAACTCATGTATACGTGTTTGGGGATTTTGGTATGTACAGTATATTCCTATTATCATCCACATGATTTGCTGGGTTTTTTTTTCAAGCTGACATATATTTCAAGAATATATCTGATCAGGGTGTTGTAGACATAGTGAATCGAAGATACGAAGCATTATTTATTTCTTCTTACTAGAGGAGGCCTTGACTTTGTTATTTTCACATATCGTGAAAAGTAAAGCTATATCTGTCTTCTAATGCACAATATACGTTTCTTAACAGAAATGATATCTGTTCCTACTAAATAATATTTCACAAAATGGATTGATTGCAATTCACAAAAAAAAAAAAAAAAAACATTTTGAGCAAATTTTATAAAATGCTAATTAAATAGATGTATGACAATTTATTTGTTATTTAATTAGTTTACAGGTTAGAGTTTAGAAAAAATATTCGTGTATGCCTCTCACTCTCCCAATAAAAAATTGAAATGAAGCCTTTGAACACGCACAAACAATGCTGGGATTCGATGACGAAAGCGTTGGCAGAGCCGTGAATGATAGTTCGGATGATTGAGGCGTTGAGAGTGTGATAGCTGCGCTTAGGAGACACGGTGATCGTTGTTGTGGATAATCGCTGTTGCTCTACTAGAGACACAAAAACCACTTCGCCCACTTTCGCTGCGGCCCGCCAGCGGTCAAGGCAGTTCACAGTGTTGTGGAGTGCGGTGGACTCATTTGTTGTTGTTTTTTTCTGTTTTGTTTTGCTTTTTTATACGATTAAGTAGATAATTCACACTCATAGCTAATGACGGAAAAATATTAATGATGTACCAAAATAATACAATTAAACTCAGGCTTTGAATATAATGCTTACTGCTTTTTTTCTTGAGCGGTTGTCTGCAATTGCAGTATCTAAACCAACATAAATCGTAGAGGGTTAGTGTTAGGTTCCATCAATTTCCTCTCCCAGAAAGCTTCCATGCCTACCTGGGAGGCGGAAAATTCGAAATTAATTTGTATTTTTAAACAAACTATAAAATAATCATTTCGTAGTAAAACTCTTTTAAATAAAACTCTCACATCCAAAAATATCAATTCTCGATGTTTATAACAATATATGATGTTCTCGTTTTACTCTATTTAATTTGTTACACTATTTACATTTTGGGACCATGTTTAAATGACATCATTGCTTCAGTTCAGGAAAATAAAGTTTGTGGCTATCGTATGTGAAACAGTTACACCTATTTCTTCATTACTATTTCTAAAACCGAGTTGGTATAATAGGTGTTAACAACCAGAAGAATGAAGGTCAGAACAGATGTAGTAAAAATGAGAAGGGACTTTGTATTTTAATTTTAGGTTTGAACTCCTTAAAAAAATGATGGATCATGGACGTATACAAATAATGAATTAGACATGCCTTACATTTAAACATTAATGACTAAAACAAAATTTTAATTTGTTGTTCTCAAATTTTCAATAAATGGTTAATATAGAGATAGAGTATAGAACTTGTTTTAAAGAATTGGAATAAAAAATAGAGGAACAAAATGAAACCGAGATCGAAATTGGAATCGAGAAATTTAGGATTCGACACATCACCATATGATGTCACCATACCATACATCACCAAGTCATACGTCACCATCTCATATATCACCACGTGATGTCACCGCGTGTGGTATTTCCATCATAATTCGTGTATGACGAGAGTCCAGACCAAGATTGATATTGTTTTACGGAATTGACCTATCAGTAGAAAGAAAAGTTTCATTTAAATATAAAATTTAATTACTATGGGTTAAAAATATAAAAAAAAATTACTATTTTTCTGTCTTTCTTTTCTCAGGTGAGAAATCCCCGCATTCTCGCGACGTTTGCGTCTCAGTGGGTATGTAAAGACTGATGAGCTTTCTGTTCTGTATCAAATAATTTGTTTCCATGTTAAATTTGATGATAATTTATTTTAAGAGTTTTTTAATGTAATGTGTTAACGGAGTATTGGCATCAAAAGTTGAGCATCTCACTTTTTTTACAGCAAAAATCGAAAAACATGTTACTCTATATTGATAAAAATAAAGAATTAAAATTTATGTTAAAAGTTATTTAATTTATAAATATTTCCTTAACTTTTAAGAAGGGAGATAATTTTTATGTGAATTAAGTGGGATTAAAATCAGAATCACTGGACTTTACCAAGCATTGTATGTTCTGTTTTCACAGATTAATATGATTTAGTCATTGTCATGAGTATATGAGTACAATGGAGGGAAATTTGAAAAACGAGAACAATGAAGAGGGATTTCGTGACAAAACACAGCACAATTTAGCAAAAGTATTTTACTACGTATAATCCATTCCATTGACCTCAGACACAATATATTCAGATATGTTTCATTTCATAGCAATTTACAAAAACCTTCTGGGTTTTCAGTAAACGATTCTCTTTCCAGCTTTTGTTCGATTGCGTAGGTAATTACTGAAATGAATATGATGCATTGTGTACTCCAATTGAATTGAATTTTTGAATCTTTACAACCTTACAGAATATATATATGATCCAGTTTTAATATTTACAAAATAAAATATGGTCATTAACTTCCACCATACGTAATCTGGATTGTAACAGAATTTTACAAAACTGAATTTTTACCAAGAAATTTTACGATTACAATACATTTCTTAAAATTTAACTACCGATTTGACAATTTCACGATGTTACTCAAAATATGCTAATTAATAAGACAAATCTATTATAAATTATCTTTAAAATGTTCTGGTTTTATTATAGTATAATGACCATATTGCTCCCTAAGTATATATGAATTGATCTACACGTATCATTAAAAGGCGTGAACACGGAGGACTTCAGTCTCCCATATTGATACAGCATTTTTAATACATAATTTGTTTAACCAATAAAATATTTTAAATGATTTCAAATTAATACATATTAGTGCCGACAACTTTTAACTAATGTCTGTAGCATATTCTAACGTTTTGGTAAAATTTACAGTTAATTTCAAAGTAAAGATTTCGTAAGTAAAACCGATACAACGTAGATAACGGAAGGTATTATACACGCGTTGACTAAACTTAAGTTGTAAACAGTTCACGAAAATATTCATCGAGTGCAAATCTAATTAATTAATTAATAATTAATAATTTTTTGATTTAAAATTTTATAATAAATATAGATTTTCGGTTGACCTTTTTTCTTCATGAGAATCGTATAATCTTCAGTCATGTGATACGTCTGCCATTTCCAATAGAACAATATTTTCAGATGTTTTTGTTGAAATATTCTTTTAAATGCCGTGTAAAGTATGTACGTCTTAACGTCATTGTGTTACTATTTTCATTTGTTATGTTTTCGTTGTCATTTTTGGCATGCTTGCTCACCACCACGTCACTCCGGGTACGTTACTACAATTAACGTTCATTATATAATCTAATTAAATAAATAATTGAAGACTTTTGACCTTTTATGGACGAATAATATATATTTTTGTGAAGAGCTCACTACGTTTCGACTTAGATTTAAGCTGTCGTCACGTGATCAAATAATATGAAATTAAAACGAGAAACATAACAATTGAACATGATATAAAAATAAATATAAACACAAAATATGTTTACAAAAACCCAGAAAATACACAAACATGATATAATATTGTATTGTATATACCAGATAGAGTTTCAGTGCCTGTGCGTAAATTCAAACTGCCGTTTCTATAATTATAAATATCATTTCTGATATACAACGTTTGTAATAATTAACTTCTGTGTCCAAAATTAATGTATTTTCCCAATCTATCAATTGGTCATTATTAATGCAATGCGAGGTAACTACACTTTGCTCAAGTGATTTTAAATTTCGTCTGTGAACCTGGATGCTAGTTTTTAACCCTCTCTTTGTTTGACCTACATTATGATCTGTGCATTTTATTTTGTATACTACGTTGTTAGTATTCGTGTGATATTTCTTATCATCCCCTTTAGTGATTTATTTTATTTTTAAATGTTGAAATCAATTTCACATCAGACTTAAGTAAACTATGAATTTATCTATCTTGACTGGACTATAAGTCGCGGGAACTCATGCAGCTCTTAATAAAGTGTTTGGCCAATAGAGGCAAAAGAGAAAGACCACACTTCCGTGCATAGAACTGATCGATCGTCGATCACATATCCCTCGTGGGAGTGAAAGTTGTGCGATTGTGATCTGCCGTTTGCGCATGCGCCCTGGACGACGCTCCTGAATTGACTTCCGCCCCCCTCGGGGCGTCTGCGAGGCAGCGTTCTACCGCCTTCTACCGGCTGCCGTCCGCGAAGGAGCCTCTGGCCATTGCGAGAAACGAAGCTGACCGATTCGATGTATCTCGAATGGATCGGTGCGAAGTAACTAGCAGAGTGAAAGGCACCTTTGCATAGAGGTTGTAAGTGTCAACTCATACAGAAGTTAACTTTTTATCTAACTTATTTTAGGGGATTAGGTCACAAATTAAAAAAAAAAAAATTCTCTTCTAATTTGTCCACGTTTCGATATACATAACGTTTAAAAGTTCGAAGAGAATTTTAATTTCTTTTAATTTCGTACCTAATCCCAAGAAATAACAGTTAAATTAACATGAAGTAAAGAACATACGATTTTTAACTTTTTATACGTCGTAAATATTCAAGACGTTGCGAGATAAATAAAATCGGATTTACACTAGATCATTCAGTGTCCACATCTCAAAATTAGTGTAATTTGTTTCGAGCTCGATCGAATTCTATTACCTTTCAAATGTAGTTCTCGTTTAATCTACCATTTCTGAACTAGCCATTAGAACTTTAATAGTCGTGATCCAACTCGAAAGGTTTATTTATCGTTTCAAAATGTTTACGAACTCTGATTTTTAAAGAAATTACTTCTGCGACATAAATAGAATGAAAGCTAAAATTAAGAACTGATCAAAATTTAAATTTCTCAAATACGAAATTGGCTAGTTTCTAATGTATGTGCAATTTCAATCTATCAGGCATTCAGAAAATGCTGTAGTGTTATAAGATATTTTCGTCACGTGGTATCAAATAAGAATGTGACGTCTTTATAGCGCAGTTCTAAAGATAGAACAACTATTACTATAATTTCTTTTTTCTTTAATTATTTGAGTAATTACGAACTGTAACAATTCTGGTACTTCCAATTTTGAGTTTTAAAAGGAGTTATTAAAATTGAAACACATTTTCAAAAAAATTTTCTTTAGACATGGGAGAAAATGGCAATATAGACTAAACGTCATCGGTGCATTTGTAAATATATCAATGGTTGAATGAACAACATGGCCGGAACCTCGTCATAATCAAGATGTGAGACAATATGCTAGAAATGGAAGGATTATGAATTACTAGCTTACTCACTGCATCAGATGTTGAATTTTATGTGAAATTAATCTTTTTGAATCCCCCATTGATTTATATTGAAAATGAATGTCGTATCCAATTGTCAAAACAATTGTGAACAACCCACGCGTGATTAACAAAACAAAGAACTTGAATAGAAGGAAGCTAGTGAACAGTTAATCACTACATGTGCTTGAGGAAGAAAAACGTTAGTAATTTAATGCTGGTTTAATGATATTATCAGGTTCTTTTTTTTAATAATCAAGCTAATATTTCCGTACCGTCATACATTATTATAGCTTTTCAGTGTTTCCTCCTACCATACATGTTCTTCGTACGTGTTCCCCGGAGTTGAAACCGGAAACTGAAATTTCTCTTGTGTGATGGTACCATGTTCACAGTTTCGAATGCTAATGCTTGTCGAAGCTTCTCGAATTACCAAAACCATTCACGTACGTCTGCGCGTGGAACAGTAGCGAACAGCGACCGACCTCCTGGAGCGGCCAGCCGCGGGTCTTGGATTGTTACGCAATGGGAGAGCGCGCCTTGTACGTCATTTGGAGCGCGACGGCTTCAGTCGGCCACATGGGCACGCGATATATGCGAGGCACTCGTGGCGTGATGAAATTGCGTAGTCGAGTTATCAGTGCGACCACGCATGTTGACAAAATGTCTTCAAACGAACTTCATTTATTATTTTTCTCAAGGATTGGTTTGACGTCAATGTAATTGCTCCGTTTTTTATTTTATTTTGCAAAAGATTCATTTCACTTTTCTTTTCTTTTCTTTTCATTGTCCTCTTTCACAAAACTAATATGCGTTGCATAAATGAACATAATTACAAAAACCATGCAAAATTAAATTACATATTTTAAAAAAAAAACAGTATATAGGTGTGTAGATAAATACAATGTATCCCACAGATGATATATATCTGTGCGAGAGTAACGACTTGAAACTTAAAAAAAAAAATTAAAATATCGTAGTAATATATTTAATTTCAATTTTTGTGTACATTTGAGTACATTTACCTGCGTGGCTCGAAAAAGTAGGTGGAGCGCTGAACTGCTGACTGAAAGGACGGGGTTCGATCTCCGGTGGAATGTGGAATTTTTCATCACATCTCAACGTCTAGACGGATTCCCAGACCTACTCAACCTTCTGTGAATGAAGTAGTGGGTCTATCCTTGGGGTCAAACCAGCCGGAGCAAGATACTGGTCACATCTAGTGCCGAGGCCTAGTAACTGCGGATCTCTACCTTCCGTGGACGGCATGGGTTCACCTGAGGACTCATTTTGGGACAGTTGGATTTGACACACATCTGAAAATCACATAAATAAAGGTCAAAATGTTGCGGGATAGAATAAAAAGTCTGTCTACATAAAAATTCGTTTAAAATATTACGAAATTAATATGAAAGTAGACGAGAATAATATTACAGAAATAACTTCATAGTCATACATTTTTCTTTTCGTCATTGTATCTATTGATGGAATGTTAAGAAAGTTTATGACTGCAAAAACAGTGCCCACAGCTCCATCAATTTTACATCCTATATTTTTATTAATATTTGTTTTAGGAGATCTCAAATATTTTGAACTAATGTTTGATCACTTTCAACTAACTACTTGTTTTTTTCGTTATTTTGTTGTCGAATAATAATCATACTTCATTTTATAATCTAATCTTAATAGAAAATTAAAATACAAGATTCAAATTAGTTTCTACTACTTTAAATTTGATGATAAAATAGATTTTCGGTGACAAGAGAATAACGCGAGACAAACTAGATATGTGATTAATGTATCAACGTGATTACAAATAACTTATTGATTTTAATAAACAATATAAGCGATTGACAGTAAATTCACTATTATTGCCGAGAAATTGATGATAAAAAGCCGCGAATTGGATTTGGCATTGATGAAAAAGTAAATTTATAATAAGTATCAATTTAGAGTGAATATTGGAGTTTTCATTCGTAAAATATGAATATTTTCAACAAATTATCTGGAATAAAAAAATTCTCTTCTGAAATTCTCTTACAGGTGAATGTAAAGTTTAAAAAACTTGTGTTGAAGGAAAGATTAAAATCTCATCACCGTGAGTGGTTAAAACCAAAGTATTTTCACACAGGTTTACTTTTACTTTGACCTACTCCGCAACTTTTATTTTCTTACGTGATGAGAGCCTACAAATCCTCTGAAACAAGCAAAAAAAAAAAAAAAAAAAAGGGATTATTAGTTCATGGTTTGCGTTTCGCTAACGACCGTGTTGTGGTCGAGAATCAACTCTCCAATCGCAAAAACAGTTGAAGAGCAAAAAAGAAAAAATGTCCGCCCAACGAACCATTTCTGTCGGTCACCTTCATGAATCACTGTTTGATTTGCACATCCATGTTTAGTTCCAATGTTTCATGTTTTTGTGCTTTGTTTCCGCTACCACTGTTGTCGGGTATTTACAGAGCCATTCGTCGTACTTGAAGGATCTCTTTATCCATGGAACGACTATTGTGTAATATTTCTTATGAAGAAAAAAATGTTCTCTATATATTTCCGTTTGAGTTCGCACAAGTGGCTCAATAACTTTCATTTACTTCAAGTACCTGAATTCGAAAAATATGATTTTTGACTGTCGAGGTTGCAGCTTTTCTTGCTTTCTGAAAGCAAAACGAAGTTCATGACTCTGAAGCCTGCATTTCAAACCTGAATCCCAATAGACTTGCCAGGTGNTATATATATATATATATATATATATATATATATATATATATATATATATATATATATATATATATATATAATGCATTAAATGTTCACGTTGCAACTCTCTCTGCGGAGTTTACGGGATAAATAGACTCGTTATATGAAACATAAGGCATAAACCACTTCACCGTAACTTGAAGTAAATTAATAAAGCACTAATATATTTAATGCACTAATATAATCAATTTAAAAAAATAAACGTTTTAAAAAAAGTGTAGAATATAAAAAATAATATAAAGTAATGTGAGTTATATTTGAAATTAATTAATTAATTCTTAGTGACATATTCCCGTCGTATTCTAAAAGTACACATTTCAATGGATGGATGAAATGTAACAATTATAAATGGAACGTATTTTATTACTGAAAGCGATTCTTCTATGTTCTTTAAATTCAATTTTACAAAAAAAAAAAAAATCATAAAATATTTTCTTAGGAAAGTTTTGTTAATTCTAAATTTACGGAAGTACATTAGAGGCACAGGAGCACAATTGCTGGCCATTTTTGGCTGTCTCGTTGGGGCCGCTTCTTTGACTTAAAAATTAAAGTTTCAGCAGCCACACAAAGGTTCCAATAACAGTGCAACATGACTGCCAAAACGTAAAATTTTAAATGAAGACCGTGGCTGCAACCATTGTAGTTTTTCTTAAAAAATAATTCAGAATAAAATCCGGAAAGAATAGGACAGAACAGAGACGATATCTGCGGACCAAATCGATAATAATAATAATAAATTTATTGTCAAAAACAGTACAAACTGCGTATGACCACGTGGAGGACAATAAACTAATTTACTCTCCGGAAGCAAGCAAGGGACCATCCCATCAATTCCGATCAAG
>NNCF01131355.1:24285-52546 GCA_002313205.1 Laupala kohalensis | reverse complement strand
TATTGTTACAATAAACACGCCCCTAGACAAAGTCTAGAGAACCTGTATAAAAAATCCGCCTCTACCCGAAGGAAAAACGGAGAAAAACCCGGGCCATCTTGTTCGTGTTCAGTGTTATACACATGTATGAATTATACGTACCACTTGATGCACTTGGTACTTGACTACGAGCACTTTTCTGAGTTGGTTTAGTTTGTAATCTCGAAACGTCATCGAGAACTGAATGCGACGTAATTTCCAAAGCAATTCAAGACAACGACTCCTGGTTATTTTCGAGTCTCCCGTATGAGCAACGAACGTCGTTAAACCCTGGGGTGAAAATATGACGACTCGTTCACTGAAGTCGATTCGTGATCGGCAGTGGTCTCGTTCATGAGCACTTATCGACTTTACGCATCGATCTATTTCCACTTGTACTCGTTAGGTTTGTTTTTTTCTTCTTTTTTTGCAAATTNTCCCAAAAAAAAAAAAAAAAAGATTTCAAACAAAAATTATAGTTCCGTAAAGAACAAAGCAAGGAAATATTTAAAAAATATTTGTTGATGTTGGATAAAAAGTATTTATTAAATAATTTCTTTTATAAATATTAAATCCGCCACTTGGGTGCTCGATCGGAACTGATGGGATGATCCCATGATTGTGGTTTATCCCCCACGTGGTCATACGCAATTGGTAAACTTTTTGACAATAAAGTTTATTTACTTATTTTGACACAAGATAATATGAAAGAAGACAGCCTCATATTGATTCTTGGAAAAGTCAATTCAAATGTCATAATTCACTCATATTATTAACGTCTACAATTGTACTTAATATTAATTCATCTCACGACCATTACTTAGTTAATGATAAACCTAAATGAATCAAATTTTAGTATTAATTATTATACTTCTCTTCTAATTATTATGGGACCACCGTAGAACCAGGAACGGAACACGTGACGGTATTCACCTAACCTTCCCTAACACAGAGATGATCGAGTGAGGTTATGTGCGGTCTGGTTTATCATCTTAATTTTTTAGTTTCTTTCGCACTCTAAAATAATAGTTTTACTGCCTACTAATTAATACCTTCTGGACATGTGAGAGTATTAGCTGAAATGATTAATCCTTGTTTCTTTGGTATTTAATCGCCTTCCTGGTGGTTTTCGTCACGAAACGTATCCTTTCTTTTCGTCTTTTTATGAAACTATTACGTAATTACAGACGTGGCGTGTGAGTCCATCGTCAGTCGACAGCTCCAGTTAGTTTTTGCGGAATTATCACGTTATGTGCTTCTCACGTAAGAGTGAGCCCAGAGGGAACAAAATGGTATTCGAATATTGTTTTCCTTTTTTAGCGAAAAAGAAAGTGTTTATCATTAACGTGGAAAGTTGTAAGGAATACAAGGCATTTTATTACAATGAGTCATGTCCCATTTGTACCCTTGACTTATTTCAGTGGATAATATTTTATGATTTCTCTTAAAAAGGGATTATTGAACCGTCATTGCATGTATGTTACTCTCAATGATAGTTCACATTCGATGTAGAACGTAAAACGAAATTATCTTGCATCAAACGTGTTCATTTTCTTTTTTTTTTAGTTTATTTATAGAAGAGTAATGAATGACATAGGAGAACAATATTGTATAGCATTCCAAGTACTTTTTCTTAAGAAACAAATTTTTAAAAAGATTTAGGAGCTATTCGTTGCTCATTTTTTTATTTTACTGGAATTTTTTAAACTAAAAAGGATGTATTATTTTTTATTATAAAGTAATATAATGAACTTATTTAGCACATTTTCTGTTTACTTCTCATTTTGCACTATTTTAGTCGATAGTGAATAAAGTTGAAACACCGGGTCTTAAAGATATGTAGTAAGTTACATTATATTTAAAGAAAAATGGAATTCTAAGAAGAAATCAAATTCAAACAATATACCAAAAGATTTCGATTTAAATTCCCATATTAGCTAATTTAAATCGAAATCCAAAATTTAAAGGTATTCTCAATAGTACTATCAGCTTTAATACCACAGAGAGCACTGACGGAATAATATAAAAACATATTTTTTTAAATGCGCGCACGTTCTGGTCATTACTTATTTAAATCATAGAACCATCGAACGCAGTTTCGGAAAATAACTAAGTGGAACAGAATTCTGTATAAAGTATTATTTCAATTAAGCTTTCATGGAATTACACGCAAAAAAGAGACACGTGCATTCTAAACTTTGTGATGCATTGGTAGATTAGTTTATTAAAGAAGATGTCATTCGAAGCGATTGAGTTTTGATCAGTTTACCACAGATCAAATAAAATATTAAAGGAGTTTATTAAAAACGTAAATGAAATTGTTAACACAAAACATAAAGCTCCAACACGCGCCTTGATTCAAAGAAGAGTCCATATAAAAAATTCAGCTGATTGTTGAGGTAAAAATATCTGAAAAACTATAAAAACACTGTTTCATTGTCAAGGTGACTCTGTATTGGTTAGATCAATAATGCATTAAATTGCTGAGTAAAATTCACACTATTCAATAATGCGAATAGTTATTTGTTGTTTCAGCCTGGAATAATGACTAAAAAATGAAATTTTAAAAAATACAATACGTATTTCACTCCTTTTCCCGAACTTCTGCTCCACGCAGCCTCGTCCACCCGCCAGCTGACGTGACATTCAATTGACAGCAGTTAGGTTCGTGGCGCTATCTGCCAGTAGAAATAGGAACTAAATCTCTTCAACTATTCTTGGCGGAACCAGGCGGGTTCCCGAGGGAAAATGACCTAACTAATATATCTTTTAAGCGGCAATCTCGATTTTGCTTGCACTGCGGTGGCGCTAGACACACCTGTACACAGCAGTTGACTGCCTGCTCCAGGAGCTTGTAATTCGTTATCTGCACGATCGTTTCAACCGTATATGTTGTTTTTTTTCGAAACAGAAATAAATATCGGTATCGCAGTATTAACTTAGATTCTATTAAAAAATTATATTAGGTTTATATATTATAGTTTATATTAATGTTATATATATTATTATAATATTATATCAAGTATGCGTGTAAAATGTATTAATCCACGTATATTTCACGACGACTGATTTTATATGATGTTAATATTACTTACAACACAATTTTTTTTAAAAACAACATCTAATTATTTAGAAAATGGATAGAGACCTGATATTAGAAGCTAAAGCTAGTCAGAACAGCACTAGGGGCATTAACTATTTAATGGGAACTTCGAGCGCAAAAGTCATATAGCCAATACTACACTTTTCACAATATATATTTTCCCAATTCTAGAGCAATATCGTTTTTTTTTTAAATACAGGTGAAAGCCATTTTAGTTCACCCCTCCACACGTGTTTTTCTCGAATGAACGATCCTACTCTCGCCACAACATACCTTACTGTCTAATTACTATCTTAATAGTTAACTCTATGTAGAGTAACGCGAGTTACTTAACTAAATTATTACTTCGTCGGTTCACAAAATCGTTTGGCACAGTTCCGTTGTTTTTGCCGCCGTCATTTGCCTACGCTCGTGTGTGGCGAGCTGTGTGTTACCTGTTGCGTTCTTGCACTGCCCAAGGGAGCTGCACGCGATCCATATGTCTCTCGGCCATATGGAAGTCATGCCAAGTTTCTTCGCTTCGGGATCTAATCATACACTCGAGATCACGTCGACTCGTAACCTATCATTCCACATACGCTCGTATGTTTCTCAAGCAAATTTGTGATCGAGTTGAACCATATCTTTGAGAAGAAAGCTTTTGAGTGGGACGTTATAGATTGGGAGAATTCTTTCCTTGTATCTGACGCTTTGTACCTTGTAGCATATTAGAATATGAATCAATGGTTTTGATGTGAGTCGAACACAAAATTATGTGCTTTCAAATTTGAAGCCAACTAAGAGTTAAACAAAAAATTCAAGTACATCATATTCTCTTTTAATTCATTCTGCGTTGAACGATATTAAATAATATTCACGATTATATCGTGTTTTCTTTAAAGTGCATAGTAGAATCGACACCAAATTCTCATGCGTGATCAGGAAAATTATTTTCTATTAGGAAATTTAATTTCAGGGTTTACAGCACAAAGTGAAAATTTGTTGTCGTGAATTTTCCTAAAGAGAATTTTCTCCGGAGTGGAACGTAGAAGAAAAACATTCTTTGTTGCGTTGAAGTATATAAAGCATAAGTAATTGAATTTTGATGTCTATATAAGGTTAAATAAATAGCTAACTTATATGTATATTAGTCCAGTGAAGCTGCATTCTATGACAATTTACCTGGATCAAATCAATAAATCATGAATTCTGTAAACACATAATCAATTTTGTTCACATTAGCACATAATTCTAAGCAAATAATAAATAAATTTGTCAAAAAAGCAATTACAAACTGCGTATTACAATAAACTAATTTACTCTCCGGAAGCAAACAAGGGATCATGAATAATATGTTTTGTTTTCATTCTTGTTATGTATTCTGCATATTATAGTATTATTTATCTTTTTATTTATTTTGAACACTGAAGTAGAAAAAAAAGGTAGATTTAATATAACATCAAAGCCATAAGTCGACTCCTACACTTTCCTTATCGTAGAAAGTGAGAACGAAGCAGAGATATTAATGGAACATCCTGCGCGCAGTCCAGTGAACCTCTAGCGCCTATTGTCATACATACATCGCCATCCTCGTTTCCATGGGCGGACAGTCAGCTACGCAGCCAGCGCAGCGAGGCGGACAGATTTCGAACCCTCCCCTCCCACTTTCTCTGACTGAACGCTCCACTCCTGCTCCTGACATCATCGGAGGATGCGTTCACTTTCAATGCTCATTAGGCCACGTCCACTTACAGGTCGCCTTTCACGGGCAGCGATCTGATTGGCAAATGACAGAAAGCAAATTCGGATTATAACTCTATATTTGAGGATGGGTGATCAATGAAAATATTTCGATTCCTGAGTTATCGATTAATCGTTGTAAACCAATCAAGTACTAAATTTGTGTCGAGTATATTTAATTCATCGTTTAAACTAATTTCTGACTAATATTAATCGAATTAAAACGAAATAAAATAATGTTTGTTCATTATTAATGTCTTCGAAATATTTATTACGAATTAGATGAAAACTTTTTGAGCAATATTGTCATTACTCGAAGTCGATATTAATGAATAAAATAATACGGAGTAAAAATGGTTATTTAAAAAAATAGTTTCAGAACCTGCTACATTTTTATTTTCATGTTTACATCATGTAAATGGAAAGAAATAATAGTAAATAAACAAAATATAATAATCTGACCACATACTCGTAAAATGTAATCGATCCGAAAAATAATACAGAAGATGCATATCGTCTGAACTAAACGATACACGTTTCTTTTCCAATTAGTCACAGGAAATAATCAATAGTTGCATAACATTTTCGATGCCTATGCTTTAGGAATAAACGTTGCCGAAAACGATTCCAAATGATAGATTCTGTCGCTATTTTATATATTACAATAATTATAACTGTATGTTCATTTATAACTATTCAATAAATAATATATTAAAAATAATATCCGTTATTCATACTAGTAATATATATTGAGACCGTGGATTAATTGGTTTAACGAATGAACCACGATCTCAAAAATATAAGCAAATATAAGGGCAACAAACTGAAACACGTAGAAGGAGACGTTGCGGGTGGTCTGCAGACACTGGGGTGTGGTCTGCAGCGCACAAGCTGGAACTTGTAAGGACCTTTCGAAATAATAAAATATAAAATTCAATGTGAAAGACTGCGCGCAAGAGCGGACAGTCGAATCCCCAAGCGGCTTCGGGTGAGCGTGAGAACTGCGAAGGGCAGCGAATGTCTCTTGGGACACGGCTCCCAAAAAGAGGCGAGGTTTTAAAAAGGGACATTTTGGCAATGGTTTCGGCAATTTACAAAAAGGGTCTAAATTCAAAAGAAGCAATAAAACTAGGGTGCAGCAGAAGCAAGTTGCAACTCGCTGAGGGGAGACACCACATCAAAAAAGGGGCCGCACTATCATAAAAACATAAAACTGGATGTTAAAAGAACTTGCCGCAGAAGCCACTGCGTAGGGAAAAATTGAACAAAGGACATTGTACCCGAGAAAAAAAACAAAATGGCTGACCGACCTTCTTTTAGAACCATAGAATTCTGAAGAGAAAGAAACATTTCGAGAACCAATCTAAATTCAGTGTAGGCGGAGCCGAAAGTAGCAATTGGCAACAGGCTACAGAAACACACCTCTTTTAGAATATACCCAATAGAAATTGTGGGGGGGGGGGCTGAAATAGACCTAAAACTTTACTTGGGAGCGTTCAAAAGTAGGGGAATACCACGTGAGCAAAAATTGTCAATAAAAAGCAGAGCAGAGAAGCATAGAGGCGGATTTTTAGTTTGATTTTCAGAGGATTTTTGTTGTGATTCTGAGTCGATTCGGGAGATGATTCTCCGTGCTGATTTTTCTATTTTTGATTCGACTGATTTTCTATTCGGATTCTGAGTTGGTTTAGTGTAAAATTCGTAATTGAATTTCTATTTTGATTCCGAGTTGGAGCTGATTTTTAGTTGGATTTTATAAGCTGATTTGCTATTTTGAATTTGGAGATGATTCTCCGTGCTGATTTTCTATTTTGATTTTGTGAGCTAATTCTCTATTTTGGTTCTGATGAGATTCAGACAGTGACTGCTGACGTTGATTTGTGAGATGATTCGAATATGATTTTTGGTGTGAATTTTTGAGGACTCGGAGATTTTTTTGTGAGACGATTCGAACATGATTTTTGGTGATGATTAGTGAGAGGACTCTGAGAATTTTTGTGAGATGATTCTAAATTGATGCTGATGAGATTCAGATGTTGACTTTGAATTGATTTCGATTTTGGACTTGTTATCCGAGAGTGTCGTGATTGTGATCGAGCAAATAACGATTTTCGATAAAGTGAAGTGTGGTAAAATTGACGGAGGGTATAGCTATCGTGAGACCAACAGGTCCGCCTGAGAACCCAAAGTGATTATCGATGCAGGTGACAATAGTAGCAGTATCATAAATCAGTGTAGGAAACAGTGAATGTCGTTGAGTCGTGTTGAGTTGCGGTTGTTAATTTGTGTGTCAGAGAAGTCAGCGTGATGGCCAGATAATTAGTGACGTGTAGTCCGGAGGTCAGCGGCGAGCAGGTATTCGAGACGCAATACATAAGCCAGCGACCAAAATTAAAGTAAATGTTGCCATCGACGTAAAAGTAAAGAGATATTAATTCAAAAGAACAACGTGGTCACGACACACGTGATAGACATTCATTCATAGAAGCAGTAGGAGATCGAACTTTGGTGTTGCGCGAAGATTACCATTCACAAACAATAAAGCTGATGAGCAATGAACTCTGATCGCTCCGCACATCCGACATTCACAGACAGCTGGTATGTGATCATCAAGGACACAAACGAAGAAAAATTGTGTTAAGGCCTAGAGTAATAAAAGAAGTAAATTATCAGTGTATTAAATGTCAGCAGGTCCTGAGTGTAAATGTAATATGTTGTAAAGTGTGATCCCTGAAAGGCTGAACAAGTTACCACAGAAATTGGTGAGTACCCAAACAGACAAAATAAGGAATTACCACGTGTCGCAGTAGGCGTAAAATGTGTAGGACAATGATTGTTATAAATGTCAAAATAGTGTATTTAGTGTAAATAAAGTATGTTCGTTTGTTGCTCGAACACCGGAGTACTGTGTTTAATTGTAAGTGGCTCCCACAGGAATGAGTACTCCGTTCCCTCCCCTTTGGATTTAGTGATTAGAGTGAGAATAATAATTTTTTTTGTAATTATCATTAATTTTAAAAAACGTTTATAACAATTAAATATTTTTTATTCGTTTATAACAAACAACGAAGAACCCGTATAGTCACAATATGTATGTGCTGAACTATGGCGGGTTGTGTACATAACCTTTGTAGTTTCAAACCCGGATTTACCTCCGGATTTCCTGCGGGACCTGTGATCATAATTTGTGTTCCCTTCCTTGTTTACAGACGTTATATTACACTGAGAGAACAAGTTTGTATATGAGGTACAAATTCAGAGGAAGGATATAAGGGAACAAAGAAGTGACATCCGAAACTTATAAGGATGGGACATCGTATACTAAGGTGTGGAGAATTCTTTTCCTTCTAGAACACTGAAATTAGATGAAAAACAGACACTTAGGTGAAAAAATATCCGGTGATCTACAGGTAAAACTAATGTAAAAAATGCTACGGAAAATTTACAAATCAAAGTAAACTTTAAATTTTGGCGTGATTTAAAAGTTGGTCTTATTTTGTGAAAAAGTGTTTTTCATGTTGAAATCGCGATAAGAACATGTTACTCTGTTTATTTATTTCAGTGGTTTAACTACCTTAAAGAGGAATGCAAAATCCACGTTAGTAATTGTCGTGTTCTGCAAGAAATCGTGTATTCAAATGTGGAAGGATTTANACAATTATACATCTGAGTGATTTGACTAAATTGGAGTGCTGGTCTCACCTTAAGTCTTCGTGTCTCCTGTACTATTACATCGCATGTTAAATCCTACTTTTTATGTTCAGTGTCACATAATCTAGGTAACGAGCAAGGGGAGTTGCCAGCGAAGGGGGTGAGGGTGGAGGGTCGAGGGTGGCAGTGCGCGTCATGAACCTTCCCCCCACCCCCCGTCACCATCAACTGGTCGTGGATCACGTTGTGTGGTGCCGTCACGCGCCATGAGCAGACCGCAGTCAGACCACATGAGAGGGTGTGTGCCATTACAAGCCATACGTTGCCATATGGGGTGAATTACATTCTCATAGATCTAACAAAGACATGGATATTACGTGTCCGTAACGACATGATTTATGTGGAATGGTTATATTATTGTGACAAATAATAGGATTTTGTTCCTAAATTGATAAATATTTCTCTCCAAAAAAAAGTTACTAATTACATAGTGTGACAATGATTTATCTTATTGAAAGAATAGTTTTTGACAGGGGGTTCCTTTCTGTTTTGAACTCCATGATTGTGTGAAATTTAATAATAATACAACAAAATATATTTCCTTGTTTTTATTATACTATCGAAGATTGTGTAATCTAAATTCAACAAACAATTTAAACTTCGAAATTATAAGATTACAATTGCAAAAAAAAAATAACTAGAATAATAATTAATTCCACAAATTTTAAAACAAATACGTATCCGAAAAAGTATAATTTATTATTTTTCGATGAAATTAATTACATTTCTTTCATTTGTTTCCTCAAAAACAATACTACGAAAGATATATAGTATTTCAATAATCAATTATTGTGGTTATAAAAGTAATTCAAATAATTTAAATAAACAAAAATTTATCAATCAGTGAAGTGCAAAAATCATTAAGTGAAATCATTCATTAGATTCATTGGTTAATGCAGTTTCCCTTTAAGAGATTCTGAACATTTCCAATACGCCATGGAAATCATTCTGAATTCGGGATTTCTGCTCTTAATCCTAATCAGGAGTCGTAACCATGCATATGAGGTGTAACCATAGCAACGTAGCACATGTGATACGTCACTTTTCCGATGACCAAGAGCATACTCGCATGGGATGACTAAACAAATGTGGGTGTGACCGCGTGCTTCAACAGATGGTGGAACCTTATAAGCTTAAATGATTAACGCTCAAATGTATANATATATATATATATATATATATATATAATGTTACTAAGCAATTGACTACATTTATAATTCTATTCAATGTAAGAGGTTACATGTTTCAATATGCTTTCTTATGAATACTGAGAATCACCTCATTTTTCTGTTGTCGTATTTTGTAAACAAAAAGGTGTTCAGACAGCAATTTGCAATTCCATTAAAGAAAGTGCGAAATGAATAATGCTATGAAAATTTGGAATTTCTTGATATGATCTCTTGCTTATTACCTTATTGTCTTCGAAGTGTTGACACACAGTTTTGATAATTTAAAATAATTATTTGATACCCTCAAGCAACAATAAAATAATTGAATAAAAGGACTGTAAAAATTTGTCGTTCGTTTAACTATACGAGAAATTCAAAAGATTAATTTATTTTTCAATACTACTAATATTCCCAGTTTTTCTCAGATCATTTTATTCAAATTTTGAAGTTTTTTCGATATCTTGTGCGACGTAGGTACAATCAGTAAAGACCAAGACTGGAAGTGACTCCAGATAGTATCTTGTTAAGTAAGGTCCTTATGGAGGGGTGTTTTCATATGTTTACGTTAGTTTTTTATATAGTAAAGAACCTCCCTTAACGGGTTTTGTCGGGACCGACCCCCAGACCAGTTATCTGTTGTCGGTTAATCCGGGGTACCCGTGAAAATTGATTTTCGTTTAAATAGAGCCCACAATTTCTCCAGGTTATCACGAATAAACAAGCAAGTGAGATGTCATATCAACTCAATTTATTGTACATACATAAATGAACACGAAAAAAATGGTAGATAGAAAAATTGACTTGAAAACTAGACGAGAATCAAACTAGTGAACTCTCTCCCCCATTCTTCCACCACAACACAAATCCATTGCACACCTGAAGTCGCACCACCCCGTTTTACTTTCCAGTAAAGGACCGTCAAACGATCAATGTTCGAGTCACTACCCTCCAGTCATTATACGGTGAAGAAGAGAAAAAGAAACTTCCATGGGATAGGCCGTGGACCAGTTTATCCGAGGCTGGTTAAGAGATGTTCTACTGTACTCATTTTTCCTTAAAATCTTATTATTTTTAGTATTTAGATTCATTGGAATTTACTGGAGATAAATGGATTTACTATAATTCATACAGAAATAATTTCCAAAGTCTCCGTCGGTTTCAGATTTCTCCCATTATTTCCGGGCGGATTATCAACGAAATCCAAGGCATCACATTGCTCGACCAACCAACATGTATCTGACTTCGATCTGCCTCAGCCAACCCTGAACATCTCCGTCGATCATAGTATCCTCTGTTTCACCGGGACCCATCATCTGCAACACGCCATGATGCAAGGAAGCGCAAACTCAACTTGGCTTCGATATCCAACGAAACATGAGAGTGTGTTGAAATCTCGGACATCAAATCGATAGCTCTTCCTTGACACGATCTAATCGATTGCGTGTGGTCGACGTCGATTCTGAGGCGATATTAGCGCTTTGACAGGTGCCGAGGGCAGCGTGGCGCGGCACGGCGGATGTCAGTCTGTCTGACTCCGAGAGATTCGTTCATTCGCTGGCGATTGAAGTTACCCGGTTTCGCGGGGGGGGGGGGCGGAGTCAGTGATGTTTCTTTTTATTCGACCTTGCTCATCACAGTGGACTGACAGTTTTACACAATCCTCGCCCAAATAGGATTGTTCTCGTGGGAGTGCCGTTAATTAAAGTTTATGGATCAAAGAAGTACTGTTCATGAAATGGTTGTTTCGAAATTCTAGACGTGGTAATATCATCTTTTCATTATAATGAGGATCAACGCAGAAATTTTATCCTAAAAGATTGGAATGCTTAACATTTGATATACCAGATTCGATCTAATTTTTTTTGAAACCATATGTTTGTAAAAGTATCATTATAAAAAATGGAATGCGTTATGAAATATTGAAAGAAAATAATACGTACTGTACAATGTTTCAATCTTAAATTTTTTCATCTGCTTCTAAAATATAAATATGATCTCTTCTGCAAGGTATTTGAAGTACGAATTAAGAAGATATTTGCTGAAAATAAGACATTTTTTCTCAATAATTATAATTTCTCCGCTTTAATAATGTCGAAAACAACTTGTTTGTGATATTCTCATAAAGAAACTTTATGAGCANGTGATATTCTCAGAAAGGCACATAAGGAGAAAGTAAAAGATTAAAAAGTAATTGAAGTGAGAGTTAACATTCAAATCTACTATATCTAACTTGGATCATTTTCTAATACTTTGCAGTAACAATTGTTCTTTTCTGCTCGTCATCTTGTCCGTGACACTGAACAACAAAGAAACGCTTTCACTTGTCAAAGAGTAACAACTTCCAAATGCGGGATTATAGGACGAAAAGTGTGTTGAGTTGCAAAAGGGTAAGGTCAGCTCAAGACTAGGAGCATTAGCAAAGTATTAAAAGCAAATCGCCCGCTGTTCAAGTCAAGGCTACGATGGGCGTGCACCGATGGAGTAGACCACGAATTAGATTGTGCGTGGCGAAAGACAGCTGTCGAAATAAAATAAATCTTTATAAACAACGGAAATTCGTGACCGTTATTATATTTATTATTTTCCTTCATGAATTGTCTAAGAATGTGAAAGGCACTGCGGTCATCGTGAAAAAAAACATTAGGAATTTTTATATTTTAGGTTACAGTGGAGACGTTGCATTATCAGTTCGTAACGGGTTCTCATGTTATTGAGTTCTTAATACAGACAATAACCTCATATTATAATACCATTTAAAGCCTTACGAAATTGAGGTTAAGTAAACGAAGTGTATACTAATAATGTTGAAATGAATTACCTGGAGTCAAGTTTGAACAGGTCGTTTGAGCACCATGAATTGGTCTGTCCCCAAATTAAAAAAAAATATATACGTAAGATTAATCCCGCCGACATTACAACGAAAATCTCTCTAGTGAATATTTTTTTTTACAAGCTCAAGAAATGAATTGATTTTAAAGAAAATTATTAACATAAATCTTTTCAAAATTAAAACTATTTTATGTGCTACATGTAATTGTTAATGGTATACTGATTGATCAATTTCATCATTCCCTAACAAGGGTTAAACGTAATCTGTGATTATGATGAAGTATATTTTTCATCTTGGTATGATTATCATAATTCATGACTTCATCTCTTTAGCTACTAGCTAACCATAAAATTTATCTTGGTTATTTGCAAGATTTGATTAATTTCTTTTTGAATCTATTCTCAACAGGACTTTGTTTAACTATTCTAGTACTTTCAACATTTAATTTCTTCCTCAAGTAGAGATAGCTGTCAACAAAATGCGAATTTTCAACCACGCAAAGGTCAGCTTCAAATAACATTTCTGGAAGAAAAATGTTAATAGTACTTCAGAGTGAAAAATATAACAACCCACTTGGATTGAAGAGCAAACAAATTAATAAATTGCCGTCCACCAGAGAATGAATCTGAACAAGACAAGTGGGTTAGTAATGAAGGATGTAAAAGGCAGAAAATGAAACGAAAGGGAAAACCTTGGTCCAGAAAGTAGAAGCGATAGATGGAGTGCTACTGCCATTCCATCCGAGACAAAGGAAGCCAATTAGAGAGGACGACCGGTGAAGAAGATAAGAGGATTAGATTGGATGAGAGGATGTGTTCTGGGTGACGTAGCGGAGTATGGGGAACAGGTAGAGCGCGAAAGAAGGGCAGCTAACGGGCGGAAGAAGAGAGAAAAAAAAAAAAAAAAAAGCAGGAACAAACACAATAATATATTTGTTTTCTTCATTTTTATTGTAATTGTTATAAAACACTACGATATGAATAATAATAAAAAAAGATTTAATGTACTCGTATTAATAATAACAAAAATCAGTTAATACTATTGTACAAAAAAATATTCAGGAACTAGCTTGACTCGTTTGAAATACGTGAGAGCTCGTAGAAGTATGGCGACCGATCGCAATGGCTTCGTGACTTATGTATCTCACCTCGGAAAATTTACTAATCAAACTAAACTTCCATCACTTTCATGATTTAAAGGTTGGTCTTTTTTAAAACAAAACAATGAATGTTTCCTCTATAAGACGCAATGTATTACCCGATAAATTATAATTGAATTATCTCATTTAAACTGCCGGTGAGGTATATTCTTCATGTTGAAATCACTAGAAGAACATGTTCCTCCGTTCATTTATGCCGAATTCAGATATTCCAGTGATTTAATTCTATCATCGTTTGTACTACCGTAAGTGCATTAAGTCGCAACTATTATTTAAGAAATAGAAAAATAGCTACGCAAATTAAATAGGGGAACTTATTGAAGACTCCCAATCTTATTTTGATGTCAGAATATGGTTAATCGTAAATAGAAATTATCGAGAAAACTAATGATTACAAGTAACAAAAAGACATAAGAAAATAAATGTAATTTTCTGAACCATTGTATAATGTATGCACAGGTTTATAATTAGCTGATATTAGCTCTGGAGAATAAGAAAACGGTGACGAATTTTAAATCACTTCATTGTTCGAGTTATTAGAGTGGAGCATGATGACCGTACACCAGAAATCTTTCATAATTACAAATTATATGCTCGCCGATTCGACAGCATGACGGATCACAAAACGTACGAATTTTACCATTAACACAAAATCCATTGTCGAAATGAGTCAATCTTGACCTTAGATGTGCACGAGTACAAGTGCAGGAAATTTCATAACTCACCTAATTACTGCCAGGAAACGATCCATTAAAACATTTGTCACGAAGCTTTGTTGTGCATTCCATCTCTTTTTCTACAAAATTCGTGACTCAGTAAAACCAAATAAATCGTCCTTTGTTTTTTTTCTCATTGTGTCATCCATTACATTGTGCAATCATTAGGTTGTAATTAATTGAATGCATTTATTACCTTTTATTAATAATAATAATGAAGCTTTAAATACATATCAACATGTCCTCATAAACGGATATGTAAATAATAAATATGACGTACTCAATTTGTGGATCTAACAGAAATATTCCTTGACTTTTTTTGTTTAAAATATTGTAGTTATTGTTGCTCTCAATAATATGAGTTTTCTTGCACAAAGAAATATGTTTACTTCACAAGAAAAGTCCTAATAAGAATTTTTCTGATCGTACGAGTTATTTCTCCCTTTCGTATTTGTGACCTAAGTACACAAATGGATTTCTCTCCATCTGATTTTTTGTTGATTTTTCTTTTAATTTTAACGAGAATCATACCTTGGGAACGATCACATTTCAATAATTTCTTTTAACGGTGGTCCCCAACAATTGTAGGTCATGGGCTACATTCAGAAATAAATTTTAATTATGGTGTCAACCTGTCGTTTCCAAGTGCCAATTACATGATGTAGCGTAGAAATTCTCATTAGATGAAATAACTTAATTGAATAATACATTCTTCGTTAACTTGCATTTTCGCATTGGGCTATTATCGTCCATTTTTTGACCTTTCTAAGACAAATTTGTCTTAACGTAGTGTCCAGAAAAATATCATATTAAACATCGTATACATTCAACTTTTATACATTTAGGAAACTTAAATAGCAAAGGAAAGTGTAGTAATACGTAAATAAAGATTAAAATAATGTATTTAGATGAATTAGGTAAACTAAAAATTTCTATATTTATGGCTTAAAATTTCATTGTATATTTTTGAATAACCACAACTGGATCTATTTTTGAATCATGAATTTTTGAATTTTTATCCATGTACTGAAAAATCAATCAAGTTCTTATTCCAGTCTCTTCACAGCGCATGCAATGTTTTGTGAATTATTATTTAGGATTCTTTGGAATTGCTCCTCACAAACACTGGAGGACTTTATTCCATAGGAATAAAGATAGATGAGATACGACAAAATTCAGCCGTGAGACATCCAAGCCCAAAACAACATTTTTACGTGGATATCCCCAAAAAAGTAAAGTGAACTGGGAGCTGCATCTGACGTGTGGCAGGAGGGAGTGGGTGGGGGTATATTGGCGAAGAGAGGGGCAAGCAAACGACACGACACAGGGCGCTATTTACGATTGCTGCTAAGCACTAAGCTACGTCGGCTAACAATGGTCGTCGCGGTGACCCACATGGATCCGACCTTGGGTCGGGCGAGCTTACACCGACTGAGGTAACCCAATTACACCGACCGGCACCGTGGTGCTCTGGGTGTGTCTGACAGACGCAACCGTCGTAGTCGTTGCCGAAGCCGTGAGAGAGGTCTGCGGACCAAGTTCGGAAGCAACGCTGTCAGCTAATATTTGCAGGTGGCGGAATCTGTGAAAGTCACAGGCAAATGGTGCTGATGAATGTTTGAGAACGGAGTTTAGAAGCTGGGATATCTCTCAGTGTGAGGGCAGGAAAACAGGAAATAAGTCAAAGAAACAAATATCTCTGTAATTGTAACTGATATTTTTCAGGGAGAAAACATAAAGAGATATTAGTTTGGAGTTATTGAGTTAAGGTCCAAAAATGAAAATATTATACTATTTATGGTACTTTTATAATATTTTTATTAGTTGTTAACTCTTAGATTTATAATACTTTCATTTTTGGACCTTAACTCAATAACTTCAACCTAATATGAAAAACGAGGTCAATAACAAAGAATTTACTGAAAAATTGTAGTGTATAAAAAAATTAAAATCTGATAATTTATAATATTTTCCTTGAGCGGATGGAACAAAAATTTTTGTATGCTTAAACTTCAGATTTTGGAGCTTAAATAAATTACAACGTTGCAGAACACAACACACTAGCGATTAGTGTATGCGGATACGTGTCTGTCTTTCGAATAAATTTGACGACTAACCTGCACTTTTCGACTTATTACGAACAACCGAACAATACAGAAAAACCCTGGCCAGAAACCTCGCTGCGCCCATTCAACAAGGACAAGTCTTTTCACTATTTGAAAACGTTGGTCACAAAATCCGTCATCACATCATGCTAAATAGAGGTTCACAACGACATGCTTGATGTGTTTGATTGTGAACATTTTGCGATACACTTCATTGTTTGCTTAGTATTAGTTTGATTTAAAATAATCCAAATAGAATATTAGGATATAATTAAATTTTCTTCTGAGTAATATGATTGTCTTTTAGTGAAACTTAAGAAAGTATGAATCGATGATAATAAAAATTTATTATCAAAAAAGCAGTTACGAATTGCGTTCGATCACATGAAGTAAGGGACCATCCCATCAATTCCGATCAAGGACCCTAAGACAGAGAAATTTCAGCTTTACACTCCTTCGATAAGAATAAAAATAGGTTGCTGCGAATTAAAAATGTCAACATAATACCAACACATTTGTATTTAATAAAAAAAAACTGTAGTTCACAAGTACTATTCGGAAAATATTCATTATAAATGGTTCTATTTAAATAACTGGAGATTAATTTATACGATACACCGCCGCACCTAGTATACGAAAGCCTTTTCTACGTGGATGTACGAAAAAACATCATTCACCAGAAGAAGTCGAGAATAGATTTCAGAACATCCAACTTGCCCCACCCTTTCAGGTAGTGTCACGACACCATATCCTCTTTATTCCCCTTCGCCATCTTCGACCGCCGCCGCCACCACCACCACCACCAGTGCCCCTGGTGACGCCCTCCTGACCCCTGTTCATTACGCAAGTGACCGGCCGAGTGGGTTGGACGGTCGAGGAACGGTCGGACAGACGCTAAGCTTCGCGAAATGGTAGTGGGCGAGAAACAGGAGGAGTAGACAGCCGAGTGGTCGCTGAATTAAGAGACAGGCCACTGGCGAGGTGAGTTGAAAGGTATAGAACAAGGTGGTCGGACACATTTGCACGTTGTAGAAGTCCAATAGTCGAAATTCCTCGTAAAATACATCACAAATTTCTAATCAGTGTCTTTTTATATTCGTGGAATTTCTTGACCAGGTGTGGAATAAGGGTGTGATATCTTGGGTTTAGGTCACCATAAACACATCACCCATCAGTTCGCCAACGTTTCAACTTGTATTAAGTCATCATCAGGGTTTTTAAAACAAAACAAAAATATATATAGAATGAAAAACTGACTAAAAAACGTATTAAATGATAATTAAAAACTAATTAAAAGTTTTAAAGTTACTGAGAGACGTAAAGAAAAACACACAAAAATCACTTAAAGATATAATGTCCTTAATCTTTTTATATTAATTTATTTCTCCGACGTATTGGGCATCATCAATCAGTGAGACAGACAAACAAACAAAAATATGCGGTGGGTCAGAATCAATCATTACTTAGCCTGGCGCTGCCACCTGTGTCGGCAAAAAAATAAAGAGATTGATTGGTAACTTTACTATTCTAGCAATGAACATCCTGCCAGCAAATATTTATCACGATTTATGAAACACAAATGAGTCAATTAGATGTCAATTCAATTAAAACAAAATGCATAATTTCAGATTATTTATGCGCCACATTACAGCAGAAACTGCCTCGAGTTCTGATACATACAACAGTCTAATGAGTTGCTGGGATCGCGCTATGGTTGCCCTGCCCCGATTTGGAATCACTCGCTGAACATACTGAGAGGAGACAACTCTAGAGAAAGAAAATAAAAGGTGAAGGATCTTTCTGAAGAGAGACTGAAAATCAAATATGGTATTCTCTGTACAAGAACGAGTGAGAATACGTCCGTGGATGAAGGATTGCTGGCGGAAGAAGAACGGGAAGATCTTAGGGTAGTGCCGGAGGTAGTGTATTCCACAGCTGGTTGAAACTGTATTAATAACTTCCATAATAATTAATAAGGAATAGCCATCGAAAACCAGATTTATGACTAAACTTAAAACATAGGGAAATATTGAAATACAAAATTTGTTGGCATTATGTGAAATATTATACCACAAACCGAACTATTTTAACCTTATCTTAGGTGTGTGCTGAAATATTAAATAGTTATGTTTTGCTGAATGAAAACCTTACGGTGAGGTTAGCGCGAATTGTGAAATCATTTTCCATTAGTTACGTTTTTCTGCCGTATGCCCATGTTCATGACTCATATTTATATCATAACAATGAGGATTATGAGGTGGAAAAATATCTGAAGAAAGTCATTGACTCCTCGTTCCTCCTATAAGAAAACTAAATTGAACTACTACAAATAAGCAACATCATGCACTTAATTGTTGCACGCGCTGTGTAAAGCACTCAGTATTAAGTTGGGAAGTATTCTCTAAAGTTCCTGTAAATATTAAAACCTCCGCAAGGCCGAAGGAGCAGTCGTAAAGTACTTGTTTGTAAGATATGTTTTTCTCGTTTTTTAAGCATCTCTTACTTTTTAATTCCTTTTTTGTATTAATTTTGGTAACTTAAGATGGTGAAGAATCAAGGCCTGGCGTAGTTTCTAGGAATCATATTTTAATTTTCTTCATTATTAATTGAAACTAAAATTCTTACTATAAATTTCTATTTCAATCATGACATTATTTTGGTTTAATCGAATTCAATTTCTGAGATATTTTCAACATTAACGCAGTTTAAAAGCTTTCATTTTTATTAAGCTTGTGAATATAAATTTTGGTAAGATAAGAAAAATTAGTGTAAGTCGGGTGTCAATGGGATCTTTTGATTTTTGCTTTAAAAAGGTAATTTAAAAACGTATTTAAAAATTCAGTTCTACAGGATTTTTCCAGAGTTGAATACTGGTTTTGACTGGGCAACGTTTCCGTAAACCAGATTAAACCGGATTGTGTGTAAACGATCTTTTTGTTGTATGGCTTCGCCTCGAAGCAAGAGGAAACCGGATATTACAAAAGCAATGGAAACGTAATACGATTGAAATGAGGAGACATATTGCGGATGCATATATGATTGGTTGAGTGGATACCAGTTATTACGACCCGTAAATGAGTTGTAACTTACAATCCCCGAGTGGCTGACTAATTATTCACATAGCGAAACGAAGAGGCGAAACTGACTGGCAGATATTACTCCAAGTGAATACTAATTTGTCAAAGTTCAACATCTCTTGTGTCTAATTAGACTTAGGAACTTGGCCGACATACATTGGGATCAGTTACCTTCTAGACGAGGTCTAGCGTAACTATTTGTCAGAAGACAATAAATCAGTGAAACCTTGGAAATTATGTTGTTGTGCAAAGTTCAAATTGAGTTTATACTCTCTACGGAATAATAACGTAATCTCACTTCAATGAAGAATTTAACGTGAGCAACAATAAATTAATATTTTTATAAATGTATTCTTGATTTGTTAAACATTCTGTGGCATTCATATTTAATGGCTTTTTGCTTAGAAAATTCAGAACCTTCTTAAAATAGAAGGAAAATAAAGTTGAAGGTGATGTGATTTTTTGAGAGGAAGTTCACGAAACAAAACACACACTGAAAGAAATCTAGGGTTCAGTAGAGGTATCTATAGTTTAATGTGGGTAATTATGTTTAAGATCATTTTGGTGTACTTATATTTTGGATGAAGTATACATTCATAAACTCAAAAATTTGAGATTGAATTAATAATTTCATAACTCTCTGTATATTGAATGAAACAATACCAAAAAAACTTTTTCCCTACAAAGATTTGAGAACTTTATTTGTTGAGGATTACTAAGCATTCAAACTTTTTGAGATGTCTCAATGGACGCTGAAGTATGTTAACTTCTGTTTTGATACTGCGGTAAAGTGATCTTTGGAATTCCAATTTTTAGCAGTAGTTATTTTGTGTAAGGTTTTATCTGTTCCAACGAACGCCAGCAAAATGCTCCTTTGTCCGTCAATATGCTTTGCCTAGGATAGATTAGCTAGTCATATTAGATCATTAATGAATTGAGATTAATATAATAAAATATTATATAAAATTAGTTATATAATGAACTAGCGATATATACTTTTCAAGATTAATTGTTAGCGAGTAGTTGATGAGGAGCTCTATTCCACGTAAACTCACAGAGTATGCCATGTGGACTTCTGTAAGATGTATCGTCCTAAAATTAATACAGCAATATTGACAATCATGCTGAACAAAATGAAATTAAGTTTTCCAAAACAAACAGGGAAANCGTCCTAAAATTAATACAGCAATATTGACAATCATGCTGAACAAAATGAAATTAAGTTTTCCAAAACAAACAGGGAAAACAAATATGACCACCATAACGTAGAGGAATCGTCCATTCAACAAATTAAAAAAATTAGGATTTGATTTAATTAATTAAAAAAATTATAAATGTAATCTGTTTCAATATGTTCGATCTATACTTGTATTTTCTTCAGTATTGTTTAAGACTTCCAAAAATTGAAATAAAATTATTCAAATGCATAAAGGCCCAACAAATATTTTAATTGATCCTACTTATAAATATGAACCTCAATGTCCCATTTAAGGCAGGAGTTTTATTTTCATAAATTAAAAGGGGAAAAAAGAAATTGACAAAAATGTACATAATAAAAATTGAAATGATGTAACCACATTCCAACATGTACACAGTAAAATATAGACCCATCATAGAAACAGATCACATGTTTGATTGCTTTTGTACTGTGTAAGAAACCAACCCCAGAGAATAGAATTCTTGTAGCATATCAATGGAAGAACAAGTTCATGGAGAGTGGCTAGAGACAGGAACGAGTATGGACGTCAGTAGGTAGGAGAGAGTACCATTTGTTGTGGAAGATTTATCGCCTTGTAACACTGCATCTGCGTTCGCGATCACGGAATGGAGAAGAAAAAAGAGCAAAAAGAAACTAATCCGACCTGTTGTTTTGCATCCGCTTATAAGTACATCACAACGAAGGAAAATATCGATAAATATTTAAGCACAAAAGAGGATATAGTCATATTTGCGGGCCCAGAATTGAGACGCATCGTGATACTTGTATGTCGTTCTTTCCCAACACACTGCTATTAAAATGTACTTATATCATTGGCATTAAAAAAGAAAATATTTTTCATCACTACACTTTCTTTACATATCTTACATCACTCAAATATCTACATAAACATCTTCCTATATTAATACAATTACAACCGTACTCATATTTTAAAACCAATAAGATTTCAATAAAAACACTAATATTGTAATTATAAAGATTTTATTCTTGTGTTGAATGGATTGGTGTCACGAAAGACCTCAGGGTCGTATTTTGTATTTAGTGTTTCGTATTGCAATGGAAGTTCGTGTATTTAAATTCACATCTTTTAACAAATTGCTGTATCCACAAGAAGTAAAGAAAAGTAGATGTTTGTTTACTTACGTACCGTTTCTTGTCTACGTGTCTCAAAGAGTCACGTGACCCTATTCGGATTTATGTCTTTTACAAACATTGTCTTTTCTGACATAAAATATAATGCAATGATTACTTTTATTGGTGGATGTGGTAAAAATCGGTATCTATCTAGTTGAATGGTCTGCAATTGATGATCGGTAATCGCAGTTGAAGTGAATCTGTGTAGCCTCGGGTCTAATAGTCACTTTGCATATCACGTTACGGACACACTAATTATTCAGACATCCATGTTCGACGTTGTCAGTCTATCAATCAAGCTACCATTTCCATTCTCACATGTGTGAAGGAAATTTTAATAGATTACTTTTCAAATATCACTGTCTTTATTTGGATTAAAGGTTATTTTATTCAAATTTTTATAGTTCAATACCGAACTAGACTTCGAATTTTTAACTATCATATGAAAGGTACACAGGTCATGTAGTACGTTGGATGTTCTTTCACATACTTTTATAATTTATACTGTCTTTTTTACGTGTTATTTGTGGGGTATAGTCATAATATGTTAATTCCTTAGTTTGAGTTATAAAACAATTATGCCACTCTTAACATATTTAATAAAATAAAGTACCTTTACCTTTCACCTAGAAATGCATTTTCCCCTTTTGAATTATTCACGTATGTCGTGTTCATATCTTGTAGCAAATTCTTACTTCCTGTCAAGCAACGGCGAGCAGCATGACATTCCATTTTTCCACACATCCTCTCTACATATCCGAAGCACTTTGCAGAGGTGGAATGGAGTGAATGGTGGCTATAAAGTTCAATCGACTGTTGTCCGGTCGTCTAACGGCAGCCATCATTCGAAGCGGGCTGATCCTGCCGCAGAGAGCGTAACAACGGCCCGATGCCAAATAAGGTCGGACGCCGATAATACGAGAGCACTTCCCGATATCAAAGTGTTTCATAAAATTTAATTATCATAACAACCAATTATTGATTACTTTCGGCTAGGTGAAAATGACGACGATTCAGGAATCGAACCAGGGACCTCCGCTTTATCGCAAAGGTGCTAACCACTACACCATGTCTACACAGACGAATTTTACATTTTCATCAGGCAAAAAAAAATATCACATAAAACCATTCATAATTTTAAACCACTTAAATCACAGTTAATTAAATTAACCTTATAGAATGTCAGCATATAGTTAACGAAACAACGTATTATTGTGACGAAGCTATGCTATTGCGGAGCTCTGTTTGTGTATGAATCTTATTGAGAAAGTTAGTACTAAATGTAATAAAAAAATCTGATATGTGCCCCAATCAACTTTCGAATTACAATTCATAATTTAAAAAACTCATGACATAAAATACCTTATATTACACCACAAATTTTTAAAAAAATCATTCAAAAACGGAATCATAAAATCATATAACTATAAAACTAGAAGACAAATTGGTTTCAATATATTTATTATCACTTTTCATAAAACACTCCTCAACATAAATCTACACGTACAAGTACAGATTGCATGAAATATCTTCTACCCTAAACTCTTTGCAATAGCCTTATAGGCTGATATTACAAAAACAATTTTTGTAGCAAGATTTTTGCGAAAAAAAATTTAGCTGTATCTGAAAAACTGTGTGATGCACAGGAATGTGGTTTAGTAATTAGTATTCAGAAGTGACGGACCAATCAAAATGCTTCTAGGCATTTTTCTATTGAATTTTAAGAACCGGAAGTGGAGCGTGATGTGAAATGAAGTCGGTATGAGCTGACCAGAAATAGGTTTTTATTCCCAATGCATTCAAAGTCAAATCTTAAGTTTGGTTTCGATGCATTAATTTGTTCGTGAGTTATTGGGGGAACAAAATTCTTAACATACATACACACACACACATTCACATACGTTCGACATCGTCGCCAAAATTTGAAAATAGACTCTCCTGGAGCCAATTAGCAAAGATCAGAAGAGATCTCGAATATTAATTTTTTTGACCGATTACGATACTTTCCTTATGTAATTGGAAAGTAAAAATACTATCATGTGTTTATGAAGATTATACGGAATGAGTGATTTAATTTGATATAAAATTGTGGTTAGTTTAAGATAAATTCCTCTTTTGGATTCAGCAATTAATTCCTATGTCTGACCAGAGGAACGTAATTTCATGAGAGAGCCGCATCGGGTGATATTAGGGCTATTTTGAAGCGATATGAATGGATTCGCCTTCGTTAACCTGATAACGTTGCCTCGGTTCGTTGTATCGTTAGCTGATGAACAATGGTTTCCGGTCGCGAGTCCTAATTATGCGTGTACGTTATTTCGTGCGGAGTCCAGGATCGTAAGCATGGGGTTCATGGTTTATTTAGTAGATATTTTCCATATTTCCATGGGGATATTAAATCCACTTGAGATTTCCTACGGGAAAAATTGTATTCGGATAAAATACCAGCATTCGGAACATATTAATCCTAAAATTACTGAGCGAAGTAATTTTTTTTTTTTTCGAACATTCTCTCCTTTTCTGCTGTTTAATATTATTATATCCGTTTGAAGCACGTAGAACCATTAGTTGGCGCTGGTTTTCTTCTTCCTCTTCTGTTCCCAAAACTTCCTCATCCTATCGCTCTGGACCTGTCTTCTTTCTTGTGTCCATGCATTTTAAGTTTCAGTTTCTGTTGCATATCTTTCTATTTTGTATATCTTGTTTGTGTACCGGGTGGCCCGATGCCTGACCCCTTCCCGAAACTTTTTACAAGTTGCTGAGGTATTAAGTAAATACATACACTTAACACGTAGTTAATATTATTATAATTTTTTTCGAAATATCCCAACAAATCCAGGGACTTTTTATTCTTATACATCGTCGATCTATCACCAATACCCTTTAGAATGCAAAAATTTATTCGTCGTTTTTCAATATGTCGTATTAGTGATCTGGATAATTGAGAGTGGATAAAATTTATTCAGTAATGAAGAAATAATAAATTTATCGTTATAAAAGCAGTTAAAAACTGCGTATAACCACGTGGAGGACAATAAACTAATTTACTCTCCGGAAGCAAGTAAAGGAACGTCCCAGCAATTCCAATCAAGGATCTAGAAGGAAGAGGCGGATTTCATATTTCAGCACACTCCTAAGATAAGAATAGTTAGCTACATGTTTTAATATCAACAAATTACTATATATATATATATATATATATATATATATATATATATATATATATATATATATATATATATATATATATACACACACTAGTAAGTATTATTTATAAACTGTATATTATTCGGAAAATATTGTTTATAAATCGTAACTATAAAAATAATTCGAGATTTATTTTCTAAATAGAAGTCGTCCCCCTTAGACAAGAGTCTAGAGAACCCGTATAAAAAACGCACCTCTACCCGAAGGAGAAACCGAGAAATTAAGAGAAAAAAAGATAAGGATAAGATTTGAAAGCCAAAAAAAGTTCGTTTGTTGTAGCAGTTGCAAATCCTTGGCGTTGGAACGAGAAGATTACCGGAGTGCAGAGTGTTTTAACGCAGATAACGAACACGAGAGTGGGGGAAAGTGCTTGCTTGCTTGGTTGCTTGGTCGCATCGGCCACCGCCTGTGCCGTCTTCGTGCGCAGAGACGCCACGGGCGGTGGTTGTAAAAGAGAGAGTGCGAGCTCAGCTGCTGATGCTGGAGGTGGCGGAGCTGTGAGCGTCATTGCTTTGTACACGCATAGCGCGTCTGCGGTGATTAAAAGGCGTGAGGTGGCGCACAGGTTCCTGCCAGGAAATTAACATACGCCTCGCTCGTCTCCTCTCTCTCTCTCTCTCTGCTCACATCACACGTCATTCGCTAGTATTAACCACGTGCTCTGTGGGACATTTGGAAGTCAAAATAACGCTGCTCCTCATTTGTCGAGTATATAACATGGTATGCTTTCGAGATGGAGAGAAAATTTAAGAATTTAAGACCAAAAGTTTTTGGGGCCTATTCATTACAAAACTATATGTTATTTATTTTAATAATGGATATATATCCCCATCCTGGCCCGGGTTTTTCTCCGGTTTTCCTTCAGGTAGAGGCGGATTTTTTTTATAGTGACTCGCTAGGCTCTTTCCCAGAGACGGCATCAATTGATACAATTATCAGCGAATTTAGTGTAATTTAATAGTTACGAATTATCAACAATACTTTTCGAATGATTTATAGCTTGATAATAATACGTTCTTGTGAAATGGCTTTTCTATATTTTATTAAATACGATGTTTGTTGGTATTTGTTAATACTATAACACGTGTCGAACAAATCGTAAGCATTATGTTGAAATGTTAAATCCGCCTCTGCCTTAGGGCCCTTGATCGGAATTGATGGGATGGTCCCTTGCTTGCTTCCGAAGAGTAAATTAGTTTATTGTCCCCCACGTGGTCATACGCAGTTTGTAACTGCTTTTTTTACAAGAAAGTTTATTTAATAAAGTTTATTTATTTATAAGCAGATAATAAAAATAGAGAAAGAAACACAAAAGTATTGAATGAGACAGTTTGGGCGTGCGCCTTCGTCAGTCACGTTCGTAATCATATGAATAACTACGTTACTGATGGCGGACACCGAAACTATTTCGGTAACTGTTTCTTTCAATATTTATTATTATGTGTTAACGGAATTACTAGAAGACTGATGTCGCATTATTTACAATATTTTATATGTATACGATAATATCTTATACGAAATATAAATATACTAAATTTTGGGTTTATCTTATACAAAACACCACTGATCTCAAATTTCTAACAAAGACATCTTTAGTAAAATATATACTTAAACACGGTAGTTCCGTATTTCAAAGTGAAGAATATACTAATATATAATTTTTTAACTTCGTGATGATTTAGTCAAAATTTACTAGTTTTCAAATATTTGACACGTTCGGTTCATTAACTTTTTTTTTTTCGAGTGAATCATCAAGAACGTCCCTGAATAATTATAAATTGGACAAAAATTGTGGAAATATTAATATAAAACATGAGAATATAAAGGTTTAATCGTTACAAATTGGACAAGAATATAATATGTTCAGCAATCAAGTTGGGTCGTCGTATGGAGTGTCTGTACAAAGATGACAGGTCTTTACTTTAGTCTTAATATTTGGCTGTGTTGTTTTTCATACAGCAAACACAATTACATGAGATATGGAGAAAATAGCTGATAGAATTTCAGATAATGAACTATTCGTCGAATAATCTTGTACTACCTCATGGTGCGTGGACACGAGAGACATTCCATTCGTGTTTCGTGGGTAAAAACTAAAGATAACGTACGGTCTCTTCTAAGAATTCTCATACAATTTTCGTGTACAGAAGGTCTCTGTTCCAGCTCATTAACCCATATATAATTAATGGAATACGTGAAGTCAGTATGCATAAATGAACGTTAAATATTGGTAGTTATATACTAAGGATACTTTATTAACATACTTAAGTAAACTTTATTTACAGTCGAGACTCTTTTAACTCGAAACCTATTAACTCGAAATCCTCTCTAAGACAAAGAAATTAGCCATTCCCTTCCGTTGAAGTACGAAAAACCACACAACTCGAATTATTTAGACGCTATAACTCGAACTGAATATGATTTCTCTGTGATGCACTATCCATACATATCACGCTCTCTAACTCGAACTACAAATCTGGCGGACTCTACAACTCAAAAAAGCAGTAAGTAAACTTTGCGACCCCTGTAAATAGAAATTCTTTTCGCAAGATTCTTTAACTCCGAACAATACCAATAACCAATTCCAATAAAATGATTTCGTACTTTCATTGAAAGATGTAGTGATATCGAGGACAATATATTTAGTGCCTTGTTTGCAATCGAAAATACAATTGAATTGTCAACTGTGTTAATTCATTGACTCAAAAGAAAATTACAGATTTATTTTAATATGTGCATAGTTTCAAGTTGTTTCTGTACCATAAAATAATATTTATACATGTAATTATGTACAACACAAATGTAGTAAAATAAATCTATATAAGTCGAATTTTTATTTTCTCATGACTCTGTAACTTGAATAACAAGTCGAAATTGATAATGTTAAAAACCTTATCTCGAAGTCCTATATAACTGGAAAACTCGTTAATTCGAAAATTATTTCCTTTGAAGTTCGAGTTAAAGTGGCTCCACTTATTTATTTATTTATCGTTTGGCTTACACTTGGACATAGATTAAGCATAATATGTTATAATTAGAACAATGTAATCTAAGCACTTAACACAAATCTTAAATGTTAACATCTAGGCCTTCC